>JAGDQP010067264.1:0-11172 GCA_022664845.1 Lepisma saccharinum
CTGAGTTATTCTACTGTGACAGCACTCGTTGTATTTACCACTTGCACTGTATCGGTTCTATGATTAGTGTCAAGACCATAAACACAGATTTTATCTTTAAATCCTAAATTTAAGAAGCGTGCCAATTTCTCGTGGTACAATATCCGAATGTGAAACACCCATCCCATCATTATGCAGCTTACTAGCTCGGCTAAGTTCGTTAATGAGCAAAATCGGCCCAAGTGGGTGGTTGGGGAGGGGGTTGAAATTTTGAAAAAAATTATATATCAGCCCCTATGGAGTATAGAGGGAAACTTTTGTCTGCATAACTTATAGTACTCCCTATGAAGTTTACGGTGACACAAACGATTCAGGGGTTGTGTGGGTACGAGTGGGGATGGGGGGTGGAAATTCGAAATTTTTAAAACCATGTCTCGTGGAGTATCGTTGAAAAGTTCTTGATGATTAATCTATAAATCAATAACTAGTTTCTCGATAGCGCTCATATAAGACGAGATTTGAATTTTTGAAAATCAAAAACACTTCGAAATCTACTTCAATCTGTAAGCTGCCGAAAGGGACTATAATTCAGAAAGAAATTGTATTTACTTTGTAACCTATTAACTTTAGAAACGTGGGTTGGATTTGCTACATAAAAGAGGTGTATTGGATAGAAATTCAGTTTACATTTGTTTTTCCGATGTTAAAAGTTTCAGTAGTGGAATTCTCAATCATTGCTAACGAAAACGAGAAGCATATATATTTTGAGCATATATTGTTGAAAGGTTATGCCTAAATAGCATTTATAGGCGCCTATTTTAAAGATATTCTGGAAACATTTTATTCGGAAAGAATGTTAAAACATTTTATTTGCAAAGCATGTTAAAACACGTTATTCGGAAAACATGTTAAAACATTTTTAAATATTCTCTTTCATGTACCGATACTGGCAAAGCATTTACATTGTAATTAACAGAAAAAATTGACAGCGGCCGTGGACGGAACACGAACCCGGATCTCCCAGTTGTTGGCTAGGTATGCTATCTATTACAGAGGTATGCTATTCATCTCTCCTAATCCGTTCCATATGCATAATTGGTTGTGCCAGGGTGGTGCAACGGATAGCATATCTAGCACGCAACTGGAAGATCCGGATTTGTGACCCGATCTAATTTTTGTGTGTTAATTTCAACGTTTATCATACACAACGTTATTTGTGAAACGGTAATTACATCCATTTATCTTGTAATTCAGGACATGTTTTCATCAATGCTATAGAAATATCTCTTTATTTACAATTTAAAATATATTTTTAAAATTTTCAAAACCAGTATTTGAAATAGCAATCATATGATCGCAATATATATATATATATATATATATATATATATATATATATATATCCAATATTCGACTTCTCGGGTACATGACTCCTTACTTTATAAAAAAAATATATCCTTAGTGGACATAAGATTAATTTGATTTCCAAATTATTCTTTAAAATATTTTCTTTATTATTTAGAATATAGTTGCATCTGCTTTGTGGGATGTCTTCAATTCTTTATTGCTGTCATTAACATTACATAAAATGCATTCTGAATAGATCCTACCTTGCTTAAAATCGGACTGGCGTAAATTATTTGTATATCTTTCCAAGCATATAAAACACGTTTCTGTGAAGTCGATTATCAGAAAATATTACTGTGTTGTTTCGTATTTTCCATAATTTCTTTTCGACCATTTTTCTCGTTATACGAGTATAAGAGACTAAAAACATCTTCGTCATCGTCTTCAGTAACGTTCGCCTCTCGCAAACGTACTTCAGGACTTTCCTTATTTATATTCTCTGTCCAGCTGACTTCATCTCTCCTGGAACGGAATATCAAGATTATTTTAAAGACTGGGCAGCACTGAAGTTTCTAAAGCTGAAAAGAAAGTTTCTACTACGCTTATATTAGCTTGTCCTCTTTGTCTAGGTCAAATGTTTAATCAGTTTTTAATCTCCATCAAAATGTCCAATCCACATGAAACTTTGCACACTTTTGTGTCCCTTATTAAGATTTAAAACTCGTTAAGTTTGTAAGGCTTACAGTATTTTTGCACTATATGGTCTTTAACTAACGCGTGGCAAATCAGTACGGGCACTCGAATTTACGGGAAGAGAATAGGGGAAATATTTCCCGTTCCTGTCCCGACTTTCATGTATATAATAATTCAGAGCCATATTCAATCCAATACTGGATGAGGCCTCTCCCCGGAGGGAGGAGATTGGTCTACTGCTCCCACGCTGATCAGACAGGTTGAGACAGGAGGGCCTAAGCTCTCCCTGTGATCGCCACTATCTTTTATTCATAGCAGCTCGTCAATTGCATCACGATACTGGATGGGCATCGTTCCAGACCCACACATTTTGGAAAAAATCCTTGGCAGAGCGGGAATCGAATCCAGGACACCTCAATTTGGCTGTTAACAACGCTAACCACTACACAAACATACCGCATACATACATATATATATATACGGATCCAAGAAAGCTATAGTATCTATACCCTCCCCCTTGACGTCCAGATAGGGTTACCAACTGCAAATTGTCAAATGCCCTACAAAACTCCGGAAAAAGACGGACTTTTAGAAAAAAAAGTTCAATCACGTTCGTTATGTATCTTTTTATCTAGTGGCGAAAGTTTTGGGGAGGTTAAAGACAAAAATAATACTTGCTGATGTGCTAGTTCTTGGCAATTGTCTTTACTTTTCGCAATTTCGCGAGACAAAAATAATCGAGTGCGATATATAGACAGTAGCACGAACTACGGCACCCTAGTAGTTAATACATAGTGACACATTACTGCTCGTGATCATACAGTTTACCGTAAATAACACAATCACTACAGTTTAGATGTAGTAACGTCTTGCTCATTTTATTTTTAAAATGCAAGTTTTTTTTAAGAAAAAGACAAATACCGGCCGGAGATTTCTGAAAAGGTTAAAAAGCCGGACATGTCAGGAAAAAACGGGACGGTTAGTAACCCTACGTCCTGGTATACACTGGATAAAATGGCCTTCAATCCTACTTTGTGACACATGTAGGTTTTATCCTTCCACCTCTTGATCATATCCTGGATCCGCATATATAGGCTATATACGCCCGCGTGGTCACGGGTTCAATGCACACTGGGATCCATTGAACGGAGTGGCATGGAGTACACTTGACCAAAAACTGTTTGTCCCGTCGTCAGAAGCTCATCAGCTCGTTTAGGATGTTAATATCAATTCGGGGCCTCAGTGGCTCAGTTGGTCACTTGGTAGAGCTCTCGCCTCTGGTGCTAGGGGTCGTCGGATCGATCCCTGCTCATATGGATTTTGTGGTCGACAAACACCGTGTGCGTGGGATTTCGGGGTGCTCCCGTTTAATACCACTTTCTTCACTCCACCAATTCATCTCATCATCATCCATAAGGCCTGAGCCATAGTTGCTTAAAGGCCTTAAAACGAATTAAAATTAATATCAATTCAATCAATATATGTGTTTCGTTTTCTCTTTGAAATTGAAACTAGAATATAAAACGGTAACTATTTCAAATACATGAGCCGGAAGGCAGCTTTGGACAACTCACCAGAACCATCTTAAATACAGTAGTTATATATTTCTCCCATCCCCCTTCCATTTACATTTACAGAATCTTTCACACTTGCGAGCGCTACTGTAGGAAAAAAAATCATGTAACGCATACGAAAGAACGATGTACACTACAGATAGGAAACACAAATCAATATCTGCGAAGCTTATTACTTACTCGTAGATTCATGTGGTGTAAAAGAAATAAGACATTGACTTCTCTGTGTCGTATGTATGTTCCATTTATATATATATACAGTATATATATTCGGAAACGATGGTTCCCTCTCATATAATAACACAACGCAAAGGGAGGGAAGCTCAATATTTACGTCTTCCTTCTTAGTTCTTATCCACCTCAAAACGTATTTGTAGGTTGGAGGAGGGAAATACTTCTTTATTATCAAGACCGTTTCCCAGACGAAGGCCATGAGCCATGCGAATCGGTCAGCCAATAAGCAAAAAGGAGGAAAGTGGCGGGAATTTTGACAAGGTTTGACTTCTCGCCACCAGATATCATGGAGGTAAAACGTAGAAAAGAGCACCCTGCGCCATCTGCAGGTGAGAGGCTGAACTTCTTGAAAGACCGAAAATAAAAGGCAGGATTTTCGTTATCTGTGGTAATAATTTGAAAATAATAATCAATCATGGATCACTTTGACCCATTCTTGGCGTTTTGTGTAACTATTTTTAAATTTCATTCCATATTGAAATAACATGTGGTCGGTTCTAATAATCACACGTCTCTTTCCAAACGACCTACACTTTATAAATTCACAATCGAGGAGCGAAGAAGCATGGACGATTCTGCTTGTGTAGTGGTAAAGGCAACAAGTACTTCGCAAAGTGTCAGCAATGTAATCGTTTCATTTACAAGTAACAGAGTACAACCGTTACGATGTGTTTTACATTTGAGCGTGTGTGAGTGAGAGAGTAAGGTAGTTCAATTCTGATATTTTATATTTAGTACTTTATATGTGTAAATAAGTAAGAAACTCATGGTAACTTTAATTTTGTGCAGCCGTGCAAAAGGTTACAATATTATTATATGATGTATTATTTTCTTCTGTATTTTTCATTAATTTCTAGCATTAACTTGGAAAAATACAATACAATACAATATTATAAACCGGTACACTAAAATACCTTGATTCTGAACAAGTTTTTTATTTTATGCGAGAAATACACGTGGGTTGAAAATGACTTATCTTGACGTTCCGTGGGATTATATTATCATGGCGTTCCAAGGGTTAACAGTTTGTAAAATAAAGGCGTTGTCTTTCCTGTGTATTCGATTGACTTCATCTCTATATTCCATCTTTCTCCTGACCCCTTGTTATTTTTTACTATAGCAGCTATAATTGTGGCTATGAAGGAACCTAGGAACTACACCAGCATTCAAATTTTCACCAAATTTGGCTCTGTCACCTGTTGGGTGTTCCTTGTAAAATGAACTTCATTCTAAAGAGTTGTACTAAAGCCTACGAGCCACTGAAATCGAGCCATTGAAATCGAAAGTATGGTACAAAATATATATTTTTAGTTGTTAGATTTGAAAAGAAAATATTTCTAATTTCTATCTTACGTTAGCTGAAAATTCAGATAAAGCATCATCTAAAAGAAAAGAATTCATTTCAGACAACTGAGTTAAAAATCCACCAAAATTCGTCCAGCTCACTGGACTTCTATGCGTAATTAGAAGATGATGTTTCACTTTTAGCCACACGACGAAGTCCAGTGGATCGATGAATTATAGTTTTATGAGTTTTAATTCTTTGGATGTTTCTTAGGCGTATTCTGTTCTCCTAATTTTATTATATGGATGCTGGCGGCATCCGTGCTTGATAAAAAATGAAATTAAAAATTATTTGTCCAGTTTCAGAGTGTGAAAAAGGGAAAGAGATAAATGATTATTAAATGTTTATTTAGCTCTGGAATGTGTCATGAGGATATTAGTGAAGATTTTAGTTGTTTCTGTATTGAACGATGTCACCAAACCTTATACGAATAATGAAAGCTCTCTAAACGCCATTTTTTATTTAATTTACCATTTTATCAGCTGTAGAAATATCTTTGTATGATTTTAACCACCACTTGTCTGAGGGTGAAAATCCTTCGGTGACCACTCTTTTCAGGCAAAGTATGGCCGTTCAGCCCATGAAGAAAGAAAATTAAATTCATTGGAGGAAAGATATAATCTAAAAATTTTACATTTACAAACTAATTGCTGCTCTACTTAAGACTCGAACGCGGATTTCCCAGTTACCGTCTAGGGATTCTAGCAACCAAACCAGTTATCGCAAACTCAATGCCCAAGAAAGTCATAGCTATGTGCTCCACGGCCCGAGCGCCATGCAGCGAGCGGAAAACGTGATGTGTTTGCCGGTTCTCAGGACATATTTTCCTGAGAATATATTCGAGAATATATTATTACTATATATTCGAGACGTAAATAATATGTATAGAATAGCATTTCTTTCAATGAAAACTAAACCGTAGAGGAATTGAAGGTGAAAACTGAATGTGATAGACATGAGAAAATGGAGATTGGAAAGTGAGTAATGACATCTGAAAACTTTTATGTCTGCGCAAATGTGAACAACGTAGTACCGTAGACTTAATCAATTGGAGAAGTTAAGAATAAATATTTATAGCGTAAAATAATTTATTCTGATATCGTTCTAAGAAGTACGATTCGGGTACATAATAAGTAGCCTTGCGAAAGTTAGATTTACGTTGAAAAAATGAAAACAGTCATACTAAAAGGTAGTAAATTAACCAAAGGTAAAATGTGAGCGAACGTAAATTTAGTTGATCTAGAATATAAGGTTTCCCGAATACTGGTACCCATAATTCTTTAAATTAGCTCCTTCTGCGAAATTGTGTTTATCTTAATTTAGTTTGTAGGTGCAAATTCAGACCTGTGACTTTGATCTTTTGTTCATTTAAGAGCGTATAGTAAAGAAACGAATTCGTGTACAATTCGGTAAATTATATGCTCATTATCTTTGTATTTTTCTCAAAAGTTGATAATAAGTACATTTTTTGCCACATACTATACGTGATTTTTATATATAGATTTATTTGGTAGAAATTTTTACGGTGTGTAACTTCGAAAATATGACAATTTATGCTGCTATTACAGTAATTAATATTGTTCTTATACTGAGATCAGATAAGTTAGATATCCACTTTAAATGCTTTAAGAAAGAGTAATATTTGAAGCTCGAGCAGTGTTCCTAAACCTTGCAAATATTTTGAAATTTGGTGACTGAGTTCTTTACCCTCTGCTTTGACAATGCTGCCAATAATATATTTTTATATCCAAGAAATTCTGAAACAATAATGACAAGGCTTCTGTCGTATTATTATAAGGTTAACATGGAAATGTTAAAAGAAATATTAATCCGAAAAGTAGAGAAAAGATGCAGTTAATATTTAACGATATAGAAAACCAATTTTTAATTGCTAGGCATGTTATATTTCTGAATTATTACAATAACTGAGAACTGAAAATAACATATTGTTTCCAACTTTGTTCATTTCTAATGTCTGACTTTGAAATTTAACCTTTACCATTTAAAAGTACTATCATTTTAGCGTAAAAGCCGTTAATAGGTTTCTCAAAATATTTCACTAATCCTCGTATTTTCAAGTAGCAAGTAACACCGTATTTTGGGAATATTGTATGTTAATTTTACAAGCTAAAATTTACTCAAAATACAATTTTGGTATTTAAAAGTTCTAAGTTTAATTAATATTTTCGGTTGAAGGTTAAAGTCCTTCAGCCTTTCTGGATAAAATTGTTGTGTATTAAATGCTTTAAAAGAATCAGCTCGACATTTTGCCATAGAAGACTGAGCAAAGAACTGAGAGTGCTCTCAAGAAACTGCAATACGTAATATACCACATTTACGAAATTAAGAAGAAATTTTTGTACAATCTAGAGTATTAAGTAATTATAAAATAAACTAAAGTTTCGTCTAACAAAATCTAAATATACGAATAAGTGAGTTCCCTATCATCACTGTAAATCCTGCCATCTTTTATTATTAGTTGTCACGTCTACTCTGTTTGTCGATGTTCAGTAGAAGAAATGTATTACTCTTATATTCAAGACAAAACTTAGGTTTAAAACTGCAATTGTAAATATTATTGATACTTTCTTCCTAACACTAGAATTAACTACTTTTCAAAACATGTATTTCCTTCCTTATAATTCACTAATTCCAAGGACAACCTGAAACAAACTTTTAGGAAGTTTGAAGGAAAGTGAAAGGTTGACGATATGCTGTTTTACTCCTTGGAAATTTCTTCTTAACCTTTTCACATAGGCTATTTATTCCCTTTAGTAATTTCAAGAAAATACTTTGATACTCTTATACAAAAGCGAAAAATAAACGAAAGCATGTTTAACCTTACAATCATTTGTTACGTAGTTAATTCTTCATATATTTTCGTTCATTCTTGCTATTGTGTGTGATACATTACCACACATACCAAACCGAGCGGCCGTAGCTCAGTAGAGCGTTGGCTTCGCAAACGGAAATTACTGGGGACAATACCAGCTGTCGTCAATCTGAAATAAGTTATAAGGTAGATTTCGAAGAAAAATCTACCTATTGAGATCGGTACTGTCATATATATATATATATAATCATATTCAGCAGTTTTCTATCCATTGCTGGATGAAGGCCTCCCCCTCTTTTTCACAAATATCGCTCTGCCGTTAACCTCATCTGTGTAGGTCCTGAAAAACGCTTAATTTCATCTACACATCTTGCATTTGTGCATCGTCTCGGTCGTTTCTTTTCTCTAGAAATCCATTGTAGTACATCTGTGGTCCACCTTCCATCTGTTCGTCTAGCTACGTGACTGGCCCATTTCCACTCCATCTTCGCAGTCTTGCTTACATCCTCTACTTTGTTTGTGCGCGAATCCATTAGTTTGTATTTTTCTCCCTCATGGTTATTCCTAGCATGCATCTCTCCATTGCTCCTTGTGTGACTCTCAATCTTTGAGTCGTTTGCGCATTCAGTGTCCAAGTTTCACAACCGTAGTTCTTCTGAAAATATTCGCCATTAATTTCAATTCCAACTTCATCAAAGTTTAAATTTTGGAATACTCTCTCCAGGACCGCAGAAAACAGTTTTGGAGAAATTGAATCTCCTTGCCTTACCCCCTTTCCAACTTTAATTTTTTCACTTTCTTGATGTAATCCAATGACAGATGTGGCAGTTTAATAAATGTTCCGCAGGAGTTTGATGTATAAATAATCGATGCTTTGATGTTCAAGTGGTTTAAGTACTGCTGACAGGGAGACCGAATCGAAAGTTTTTTTTCACAATCTACGAATCCCAAATATAGTGGAAGTTCATATTCATTAGTCCTTTCCATAACTTCATTCAATGTTTGTATGTGGTCTATTGTGCTAAATTCACGGCGAAATCCGGCTTTTTTCCTCCCCTGGTCAGAATCCAAGTCTCGTTCAATACGATTCAAAATAACTTTAGTGAACATTTTGTACATAACCGACAGTAAACTACTAGGTCTGTAGTTTTCGATGCGTTCTTTGTCCCCTTTCCTGTATAACAAAATTATAACAGCATTATTCCAATTTGAGGGTATTTCTCTCTCCCTCAAACACATTGAGAATAATTTCGCAAGTTCCTCTTTCATCTTTTCACCTCCCCATTGAAACATATCTGCTGTGAGTCCATCTTCTCGCGACGATTTTCCTATCTTCATCCCTCTAAGTGCTTTATCCACTTCTTATTTCATTACATCTGGACATCTGCATCATTTTCTTCTGAGTCTTCAATTCCTAGCTCTTCTTCGGAGTAGTACAATTCTCTGTAGAAATTTTCAAATATTTATATAATTTCTTCCTTATTTCGTGTCACGGTCGCGTCTGGTCTCTTAACTGCAATCATTTGCTTTTCCGTGTCATGAGCTGCTGTTTGGTTTTCTTCAGGCTCTTGTTTTCCTCGATTGTTTTTCTAATAAGGTTTTCGTTATATCATCGTACATCTTCTCTTATTTTCTTCCTTATGGTTTTATTTAGTTCTATGTATTCAATTTTATTTATGTGATTTGCTCTTCTTTCATTTCCCTTCTTTTCTTATCAAGAGTTGTTTCTTCTGAGTCTTTGCTCTATTTGTTCCTTTCTTGTGCCTGCTATTTGCTTGGCTCTCTCTCTTATTATCTCGGTCAGTATTTTAATTCTGCTATTGATGTCTTCTTCATCCTTTAACTCTTCCTAGGCGCTGAATCTGTTGATTAGTTCTGTCTCAAATGTCTCTCTGTTTTTCGCTAGGTTTTTCAGGTCTAAAAAAGGCGGTTTTCCTGTGATAAGCTTTTTTTCTCACAAGTCTAGTATTTAGTTTCAGCTTACATCTCGCCATACTATGATCACTCGAGACTTTGAAACGGTTCAGAACAGACACGTCTTGCAGAATTTCTCTGTTATTCGATAGAACATAGCCTATTTCGTTTTTGTACCATTTGGGCCTCTCATGTCCACTTCCTCTGGAGAAGCTTCTTGAAAAAATGTATTGGAAATGAACAGTCTGTTGGCTTATGAGAATTCCACTCACTTCTCTCCTCTTTTGTTTCTTTTGCCAAATCCAAAGTTTCCAACTTTTGTGTCACTGCTCTGCTTGGTTCCTATTTTCGCATTGAAGTCTCCCATTACAATTTTGTTATGCGATTTGCTACAATTCAAAATCTTCTGAATCTCCGCGTAAAGGTTTTTGACTTCCGCCTCCGCGTCACATGCTGTATAATTTCCATAATGTATCTGTTGTTTATCTTTATTACCACCTGTGCGATTCTATCTGAAATTACTTCAGTTTCTGTGTTTCGTGACTTTAGGTCTTTATTAATTATAAAGCGAACACCTGTCGGTTTTCTATTATCTGTTCCTTTAAAGTAGAACGTGTGCCCCTACGGTAGTCCTTCATTATTCCTCCACACTTCATATAGTCCTATGATGTCCCACTTAATCCTCTTGAGTTCATTCTGCAATTCTTCTAATTTGTCCTCTCCTGCAAGTGGCTGACAGTTGAGAATCGCCACGTATAGGTCCGTTCGAGTTGCCGTGTCGGTGTGCTGCCAGTCTACAGTTCAAATCCGCGCATTTGACCATCTGACTTCTTGCAGGACTAACCGCTGCCGTTGCCAGCTGCATTCCGTCCTCCGGGCAATGAGGTCATCCGTGGCTGTTTCCTTACTTGTACCATTATGTGTAAAGAAAGGAGGGGTGCTGATATTTGACTCACCACGCTGTCTGCCAATGCGGGTTGGTGAGGAGCCATCCATGTTCGTTCGCCAAGCAGTTGCTCGGATACTAGCAGGCCCCACGACGTGGACGTATGGATTGGACATTAGGCGTCTACCCCGGTCGGTTCCCTTAATCCTTAGCAAGAGTAATTAATTGGGTATCCTCCCCGTTAGTGGCAGAAGCCTTTTGGGACAACAGTCCCGGTTCGCTGATCCTGTCCGGGTTTCCTCGCCTTAAATGAGAAAAAAATTATATATTTGAACGCTAGCGGCCATACATTTGAAGATATTTGAAC
>JAGDQP010067265.1:0-11172 GCA_022664845.1 Lepisma saccharinum
TTTGAGCATCATATGGAGAATATCCGAGATAAATTAAAATCTTTCTCTTTCCAGACAAATATTTGTGTGTGTGCGTGCGTGTGATAAACGTAGATATGAGTATGTTTTGTTCCAAACGGCCATCATACCTAACTTTGGAGAGTGTTGGTTTCGTATTCGGGAGGTCCTCGGTTCGGTACCAGCGGATAACTGTCCTGACTTAGGTTTTCCCAGTGTTTTTCTCAGCCACACTAGGCATGCACCGGGATGGTAACTTCAATTTAGGACCTGACCGAATCCCTACCGCATTTCACAAATCTTTATATCGGAGTGATCCATAGGTGCCTTAGAGCTATGAATAAGATGCAAACCCAACGAGTATAATCTATAAAATTGTCGCTCGGTTAATCGGCATATTGCTTCTTAATGCCGTGTGGATGGATCGACATGGAGACCGAGATGGATCGAGTGGCCATAGCTCAGTTGCTATAGTGTTGGCTTAGCAATCGAAAGGTTCTAGTACGGCCATCTATCCTGACTGAGGTAGTACTGGGCCATTTTCCTCACGACATGAATAAACAAATGTGTATAATAATCAGCAGAGATAGAATAAACACACATTCACATAATGACAGAGAGTGTGTAGGAGAAGAAGGAATGAGTAAGAAAGAGAGAGTAAAAAAGGGATTGACGAACTCATGGAAAGAAAGACAAGGATAGGAAAAGATCAATGAAAACCTTGAAACTAGATTGATTTATGATTATCCTAAACAACAAACGCAAACACACGGTTTTTACTTTCTAATTCTAGCTAGTGATGCTTGTTCTCTCTCCAGCCCAAGAAGAATCTCTGATTTAGTTCTGCAAATAGTTGATGCTATCCATTTAGTCGAAAAAAAACACGGCGCTGACTAGTGATCGAACCCGGGTCGTACGATTGAAAGGTCAAGACGGGTCAACTGCACCACACATTTCACTTCTAAAATTCTCCGTAACACATGTTACAGTTCTTCTGTGTTAAGGAAGTACAAGAAAACTGGAAGCTTCAGTTCAATGACTTCTTCGTATTTACACTAACACAGACACTTTATGTTGCATCTTCCAACAAATATTCGTTAATCGTCGTCGTCTTCTTTTGCTACAAGGACGTTCCTACCAAAGGGAATTCGGCTCGCGGTTCCACATTCATTAGTATTCGACGTTTACGAACAGAAGTGTCTATTTGATTGTTCAATTTTCTCTTGTAATAAGTTCTTTGGTAAGAACGGGGTTCGAACCTCTGTTACCACCTTCAATACTCACTAGTCTGACATCGTTCCCCTCGGCTAGCCTCTTTAGCTGAAGCTAAACCTCCAGAAATACCATTACTAATACTTTCAGTGGCCGGTTTCTCAAAACGTTTGGACTAATATCTACACTATTATAGAGTAATATCAATTCGCTTTACAATTCCTGTTTCTCAAACTTATGGCCGGTTTCTCCAACGTCGATTAAATATACCTTAACCATCCGATAACTAACAGTGCGTTAAGTTTTTAATCAGTCGATATTTTTTTTTCATTTCACCAACGCTTACGTGACGAATTTAACTAACCGTTTAAAAACGGATTGTTAAGAAACTACTTGATTTCTAAATTTCTCATAGGCTAAACGAATTTTGATTGGCAGGATGAAAAAGAGGATTGGCAACAAATGAATTGTGCAGTTCGCAATCAAGTAACAAATCGCTGGCGTTTATGTTTGCGTATGTGTGTGTTCAAGCCGTGTATAAATTAATTAGATGTATTCAAATGATCTCCAATAGAATGCTAATAAAATATTATCATAATAAATTATAGTGAAGCAGAATCTTTTATCAATCTCCTGAGTGCGGAAAGCAAATTTTACGCTCTTTTTTACTATGATACATTAAATCTGGATTCAACCTACTTTTGTAATGCATGAAATGTAAATAGTGAAACAGAGTAGTAGACATACATGCAACCAGACCCCGTGGGAACATCGACATAAACACCTAACAATATGCTTTTAATCAGTATTTCCATTTTGCAAGTTTCATACGAAATGCAGGCGGATCACAAGCTACAAAATGCAGGTTGAAGGAAAAATTTGGGGGGTCTCAAGATATTTTACTTCCTACTTTACACAGTTCCTGTGAGTAAGTGGTTGGTAAAGATTGCTGCCTTATAAGTAAGGGATCCTGGGCAGGAGTTTGTTTCAAATAATTTTACAAAGGGCTCGGAACAGAAGAGTTATAAATATTGAACAAAAGTTTCGGAAGAAATATAACTATTTAATAAAGGGGTCGCGCGAGCCCCTCTAGCACACCCCTGATCACGGGTTCAATTCTTGCTGGCGATACAAGTGGTTCGGAATCCACATTAAGCTGTAGGTCCTATTCTTAGGACCTTATTTGCATCCAATGAAGGCAATTGCAAACCACCCTCGGTTCACCTTGCCCCAGACCGCGTCAGGACCTGCTTTTGGGCAGAGCACCGATCATAATGAGGTTAAACACATAAATTATTTCCATGAGGCGAAGAGAATTTTACGTGAAGGCAGATCCCATAGCGTCTCCCTGACTTCTTCATATATGGAAACGTTGTTCGTAGCTTGGTTTTCAACAACTTCTTAAATATTTCAGCAGAATTTCGTTTTCAAAGATAAGGAAATTTTGCTTTCGCTCCATACTAAAATTTCACACATAAAAACATCCATCAGCTTCGAAAGCAAAAGAAATGTCACATGCTTGTTTCCGCCAATGGATTACAGTATATTATACATTTCAATGCATTGTCTAAAGAAGAAACGATTCCAATTTCAAACATAGAATCTAATGTTGCCCATTTGGTTAGTTATTTTGACTTCACAAAATTCCGCTTAAAGAATGCTGTGTTACTTCTATAATTATTAGACCCTATCATTATTGCCCATAAAACTTTCTGAAAACCTAATGATCCAATAAAAATTACTGTCCCGACGAAACCCGGTACAAATATGAACGGGTGAACAAAAATTATCAGTATGCACCCTGAGCAGTGATTCCGCCAGACCCTCTTCCTGTGGGGGTGTCACCCCAAATCCTCGAGAACGCCCACCAACTTAAAAAAAATATCAAAAATCGATAGAAACCGTACAAAATTTCACTTACACCCTTCCAATTTTGACTTTAACCCCTCTCAAACTGAACATCCTAGCGGAATCCCCACCCCTGAGAAGGAAACCCTGGCTATAAGCCTGAGTCACTGGGCAACAGGGACATGTTACTGTGTGTTTATTTTTCTTTTCTGTATCTATATTTCACATCAGGTATTCAGATTTTCCGCACCACAATCCGGGACACCGAATCGGAAAGTCATATTGGGCATCCTGAAATAAAGTACTTTCAGGTACCCGAATTTACAGTAAGTTACTTTACTTTTAAAAAGCACTATATAATTTCCATACAAACAATTAAGCAGACCCTACTTGGTGCTAGAGTATAATTAACAGTGATTTTAGCGCAAAACATTGTAATTTTTAATAAAATTATTCCCTCCTTTCAATCACTTAGATTTTCTGGAAATATTTGGTGTAATCCGGGATAAATCAAGAGTTCCGGCTGATCCCTAAAAATTTCTCAAAATACGTAAATAGATTGAATTCAACTTTAATGTATAAAAAACATTTAAGAAACAAAATATTTATTATATAATAACTATCACATTACGTTTAGTGAAAGGAAAAATGTATCTGTCTCTTGGCCAGGGCTCGAACCACCGCATCTAAAATATAAACTGCTTGAGAACAACACCCCTTAACGAATTACGACACGAAACCAACAACGAATAGAGCCCACACCAAGTCCTGATTAAATATCACAAAGCCCTGACATTCATTTGAATAATTTATTTACTTAAAATATGGTTTTCGATGTAAAACTTATTGAACTGCATAATATATTATATTCATTCTGTTATCACGTAATTGTATTAATTTGTTTCCCTTTTCAAACTTCTGAGTAACAACATCACTATCGTGCTGTTAAATAATTAATCACAGAAATTTGGATGATTAAAGTTAACGGGAGCGTTAACCGTTAGCGTTAACCGATGTTGAAGAAACAGTAATTTCTCTTAATCAGACGTTAAATACGCTTAACGGATTGTTAATTTTTTAACCAGCGTTGGTGTAGCCGGCCGTTACAGTTGTAAAATACTACACACACACACACACACATATATATATATATATATATATATATATAAATCACAGCCATATTCAATCCACTAGCGGATGAGGCCTCTCCCCGAAGGGAGGAGTTGGTCTACTGCTCCCACGCTGACCAGACGGGTTGGGAGATATATATATATATATATATACTGTTTATCAATCGAGGAAAATAAGAGCCTGAAGAAAACCAAAGAGCAGCTCATGACAGGAAAAAAGCAAATAATTGCAGTTAAGAGAACGGACGGGACCGCAATATTTGAAAATTTCTACAGAGAATTGTACTACTCCGAAGAAGAACTAGGAAAGGAAGATTCAGAAGAAAAATATGTAGACGTCCCAGATGTAATGAAAGGAGTGGATAAAGTACTTCGAGGGATGAAGAACAGAAATCGCCAGATGGACTCACAGCAGAGATGTTTAAATAGGGAGGTGAAAAGATGAAAGACGAACTTGCAAAATGATTCCGAGTGTGCCTGAGAAAAAGAGTAATACCGTGAAGTTGGAATAATGCTATCATCATTTTGTTGCACAAGAGGACAAAGAACGCGTCGAGAACTACAGACCAATTAGTTTACTGTCAGTTCTATACAAAATGTTCACAAAGTTATTTTGAACTGTATTGAACGAGACTTAGATTTTAACCAGGGAAGGGAACAAGCCGGATTTCGTCGTGGATTTAGCACAATGGACCACATACAAAGAATGAATGAAGTTATGAAAAGGACTAATGTAGGATAAGTATGCCCAATTTAGTGATATTTTTTATTAAGACCACGATATTTGTATGGAGATTTGAAATGCAATGCAAGTAATATATGCTATGTAAAGGTTAATATCTTGATTTACTAAAAATGTCGTGCTTAGTGGTGAAAATTAATTTTGCATTATAGTAGCAACAACTATGTAAGTCAACTTCGAGGGTTTCTAATTCCCGTGACAGGATGCTAAATTCCGTGATAAGCTAAATTATGCAAAGTTTCACATGAGACCGTTTTAGTGTTGACCTCATACATAAGTATCAGTACGTTTCAGCAAGGATTACAGTTGAGTAAAAACAATACGTATAAAATGAAACAAACTTCCACACAATATGGTGAAAACCTAATAAACAGTTCTAGTACCTGCAAAATTTGCTGTAACTGTAAGCTAGTGCCAAATTAATTGTATCGACTGGATTGGAGAAACTGTATGGACAGCAGCTGAAGAACGTGTATTTAGGAGATGGCATTCTGGCAACAATACTTGGCAAAGGTAGTAACGAAGTATCAGCATTATCAGTTGGATTATAATTTCTGTTCGAAGTGAGGTTATTGTTTGAAGCAGAAGGTCCTAAAGATTCTACGAAAACAGCAGATCCGTTGAAGGAATATACGCCTGTTTTACGAAATCCTCCTCTTATGTTTGTATAGTAAAGCTCTGTTCGTATCCTGGAACAAACAGTATATGAAAATCATACCGAGTAGGTGGTTTATCAGGATTCTCCCTTGTATGTTTCTAGCTGAACTCTCCAAGCTTCCTTCAAAGAGTGAAAAACGCCAACAAAATGCTATGGACGCACTGCCCTAGGGGAATTACAAATGTGCATTTTCATTACCGCCTGATTGTAGAAACGTCTGCACATGTGTGTGGGAAATTTATTTCCTTTCAAAACCACGCAAAATAATACTTCAACCTTAATATAAAGGCAAAAGGCGTAAGCCCTGTACGTTCACTAGAATAAAGAAATTGCTAAATTACCAATGCTGTACTATGCAATGATATTTCTATTACAAAAACAAAATGATAATTAGGGAAAAGAATTATACCTAACTGCATAAATAAATTAATATCTTGATATCTGCTTCACATCCTCTAGAACTATGCACTTTCTTTCGCAGAAAACAAAGAGCAGGATCTCGCTTCCTCTTGCACTTCACTACGCAAGTCAAAATTTGAGCTATTGGACACCTTGTGCCAATGTCACTAGGTTCCCTTACTCCACGACACATCATCATAGGGTAGTGCCACGGAATTAGGCATCTTTACCTTACCAGGTGTATGCATAAGTTTTTGTCGGTTTTTGTGGTAAAGAAAATACGTAATTTTTAAGGGAAATTAATTTTATTTTATTCAAAATATTGGCCATCGGCTTCTACACATTTCGCCCATCTTTCAGGTAATTGATGCATACCAGGCCAGAAAAACTGCTTGTCTTTTGCGGCAAAACATTCGTCGAGCCATTTTCCAACGTCTTCGAAATTGCTGAAGTGATACTCTGCGAACGCGTGCCCCATTGATGCGAAGAGGTGATAGTCACATGGCGCTAGGTCTGGGGAGTACGGCGGTTGCGGAAGGATATCCCATCCACGCGATTTCAAGGTGTCTTTCACTGGTTTTGCTTTGTGAGACGGCGCATTGTCGTGTAACACAATCACTTTGCCATGTCTTCGGGTCCATTCCGGTCGTCTTTCGATCAATGTGTGATATAAATTAATCATTTGTTGGTGATAGCGTTGTGCATTAACGGTTTCGCCGGGCTTCAAGAGTTTATAATACACAATACCGCTCTGGTCCCACCAGACACAAAGCATGGTCTTCTTGCCGAAGGATTTGGCCTTGGTGTTGAAGGACCGGCTTCGCCAAGTGAAAACCACGATTTTTTCCGCTTCGGGTTTTCAAAATAAATCCATTTTTCGTCACCCGTCACAATTCGATACAAAAAGGATTTTCTTTCGTGGCGTTCAAGCAGCATTTCACAAGTGACTTTGCGATTTTCCATTTGACGTTCATTCAAATCGTGTGGGACCCATTTACCCAGTTTATTGATCTTCCCCATTGATCGTAAACGTCTGCTGATTGTTTCTTGTGACGCATTTATTGCTTTTGCCAATTGCTGTTGAGTTTGAGTTGGGTCATCCTCCAATAACACCTGCAATTGCTCGTTTTCGCACTTTTGTGGTCTACCAGAGCGCGCACTGTCTTTCACATTGAAATCACCACTTTTAAATTGTCGAAACCATGTCTCACATGTTCTAATCGATGGATGCGTGTACACCATATGTTTCTACCAGCACACGATGACTTTCAACAGCCTTTTTCTTTTGATTAAATAAGAAAAGCAATGCGTGCCGCAAATGTTCTTTTTCAGGCACAAACTTCGACATGATCACTGAACGATCAGACAAAGACGCTAGTGTTTGGCGGACTCAACTTGTGTGTGTTTGTAATTTAATGTCAGACGAACAAAATGACGTATGTGTCAAATGAATACGCTGCGTACTTTTCGTTGGCGCCATCTCTTAGGTAAACCGGAAACTATTTATGCATACACCTGGTATATGAACTTCCACTATGTTTAGGATGCATATATTTTTAAAAAAGCTTTTGATTCGGTCTCCTTGGCAGCAGTACTTGAATCACTTGAACATCAAGGCATCGAAAGTGCACACATCAAGTTACTGCGAAACATTTGCTCGACTGATACATCTGTCATTAGACTACATGAAGAAAGTGAAATATTTAAAGTTGGAAAAGGAGTAAGGCAAGGTGATTCAATTTCTCCAAAACTGTTTCAGCTGTTCTGGAGAGAGTGTTTCAAAATCTAAACTGGGATGAAGTTGGAATAAAGACCAATGGCGAATGTCTTCAGCACATACGATTCACTGATGATATAGTCCTGTTTGCTTTAAGTGCAGATGAACTACAAACCAGAATGGAAGAGCTGTGTAATTAGAGTTCAAAAATAGGCCTTAAAATGAATTTAAGTAAAACAAAAGTAATGTACAATCAACATGCTGCAAAGAAGAAAATAAAGATTCACGGAGAGACAATAGGCATAATTGATGAGTATTTTTAGCCGGGCCAGCTCAAGACATCAAATGCCAAGTTGACTGATGAAATAAATAGGAGATGTAAAATGACGTGGAGTTCGTTTGGAAGACTACACTTTATTTTCAAAAGTAAACTACCAATGTGTCTGAAGCATAAAGTTTATAATCAATGTGTCTTACCTGTGATGATGTACGGCTATGAAACTCGGACATAGAATGCCCAAACAACTCAAAGATTAAATCACACAAAGAGCAATGGAGAGATGCATGCTAGGAATAACTAAGAGGGACAAGAAAACAAACGAATGGATTCGCGCACAAGAAAGGTAGAATAAATAATCAAGACTGCGAAAAAGATAAAATGGAGATGGGCACGTCACATAGCTAGACGACCAGATAGAAGGTGGACGACAAATGTACTACATTGGATTCCTAGAGAAAAGAAACGACCGAGACGACGTCCAAATGCAAGATAGGTTGATGTAATCAAGCGTTTTTCAGGAGCTCCGTGGATGAGGATAGCAGCAGACAGTGATATGTGAAAAGAAAAGGGGAGGCTTTCATCCAGTAGTGGATAGAAAAAGGCTGAATATGATGATGATGATGATGATGATGTGTGTGCGAGAGAGAGAGAGAGATTATTAGGCTGGTAAATAAGTGAATTATTGTGCGGGTTGCTTGAATGTGAGACGTACTGCGTGATTTTTAATATAGTATATACGGAAACATTTCACCAATTTAGTGTCAACATAAACCACATACTTGTCTCATTGCTTTCTAAGTGCTTCAAACCTCTTTTACTACTTTTGTTGTTGTTGTTTTTTGTTAAAGGGGTTATGTATGAGGTCTCCTGTAGAAACTCGCCGTGGTGTGTAATTCCCACTAGAGGTTTACGCTCTCACACCTTCTAAAGATTTAAAATATTCCCAGAACATTTCTCCTGAAAGAAATACTAACTAACTCAAGATCCAATCAACCATTCTAGTATTGAATTCAAGCCTACACTTCAAAAACGATCCTCGTAAGATAAAGGAACAGTAAAATGTGAGTCACTCGGAAGATGATTTCATAATGTAGTGATTAGAGTGACGAACAACAAGCAAACCGGAAGATTCTAGGTTCGAATCCCGTTCCAGACTAAAAAATAAAAACCAGTTTATATATTATTGACCGACGGCGGATATCCGACAATCGCTTCCATTGGAACGAGGGCGACTATCCGCCAATGTCCGCCGATGGTCTGACGGCGGATATCCGTCAATCGCTCCCGCTGGAATGACCGCGGCTATCCGCCAATGTACACCGGTGGACCGACGGCGGATATCTAACACTAGCGGCCCCTATAACGACGGTGGCTATCCATCAATGTCCGACGGCGGATATCCGACACTAGCGGCCACTCAGCCGGTTGACCGACAGCGGATATCCGACACTAGCGGCCACTGTAATGGCCGTGGGTGTCCGCCAGTGGACCGATGGCGGATATTCAGCAACTGCCGCTGCCGCCATGTCTGCTGGTGAACCGACGACGAATCTCTGACACGGACAAATTGCTCTTGGTGTTAATTTTATAAAAATTGGCACGCACCTTCCGAACCGCAGTCGATACGTCTAAAGCCATTGTATTGTCACAAGACGTTATGGCTCAATCTAAGTGGGTTTTCCGGCCTTTTTCGTTTTACGTCAATTATTCAAAATTCCATGTAGTTAAACAAAATTTAACTTTCACAGACCAAAGTTCATTTCGTACTTCAATCATGGGTACAATTGGTTTTAAAGAAATTATAGTAGTAATCTCAGGATTGTGTGCAGACACTTTTGGGACAGAATAATGTCCCCAAAGTGTCTGCACACAATTCTAAAGTTATTACTAGCATTTCCTTAAAGCTAATTGAACTCGTTATTCAATTACGAAACGAACTTTGGTCTGTGAAAGTTAAATTTTATTTACCTACACAGAATTTTGAATAATTGACGTAAAACGAAAAAGGCGGGAAAACCCACTGGAATTGAGCCTTATTGCACATTTGAATATTATTTTGTAATATTCTCGCATAAGAAGCTTGTAAACTGAATTTGCAACTTTGTGAGAATCGTCAAGGCCACATTTTATGTAATTTTGATATAAGAAAGTAGTTGTAAATCTATGTGTAAACTCTTAATTTTTTATTCATAAGAGTTACATTCGATTCGAAAATATTGGAATAGGATATACTGTATAAAACTCCACATTTAAGAGCATCGTACCAGTAATATACATTTAAGAGCATCTATAGAAAATTATTAACATGTTATCAATTATGTTTAATTTTCATACATGTAAGTAAAGAGTTGGTAGGGGAGCTAGAAGAATTATAGGGGCTAAGTCCCCCCTTGGCTACTGGGCCTGTCTCCATTGGAGCTATCCATTCATATGGATGGATGGACATTGTAAATATGCTGGAATCTCTCATGGATGTCCTTTCCATAGGACAACATACAGACACCCACTAAACGTACACTGAATGTCCGTGTGCTGTCTGGAAAATTTAAAACTAATATGATTTTTAACGATTATGATATTCCGGGATGCAGCCATCTTGGGTTTCGAAATTCAACAAATTTCGCCTCGGAATAGAATTCTGCGCTCATTGAAATCAGCACATATAAAATTTCACGAAAAAATGATGATTTTACCCTAACAGCACGAGAGAGTCTCAGGCACGTTTCATATAGGTTATTCTGCAACATTACATCAAAATTTCAGTTTCTCTCTGCAATGTTTCAAATATGTTTCAGGGACGACAAAAATGTCCCCCTTTGTCACAGTTATATTCCGATGTTACGGTAACATTTCAATGTTAAGTATTTGCGACAAAATCAACCACTACTTGGAATGAATCTACCATAGATCGCATAATGAATAGACTTAGCACGCTTCCCCATTCCTGGCTACGCTAAAACTTATGGGTTTTTGTTCAGAGCACGTGATTTTGAATTCATCCACTAGGTAGCTCTGGCATAGACCTCATAATAGAATATGATGTCTATGTCAGAGCTACCTAGCGGATGAATTCAAAATCACGTGCTCTGAACAAAAACCCATTAGTTTTAGCGCAGCCAGAAATTGGGAAGCGTGTTAAGTCTATCTACTGTATTATGAGGTCTATGGTTCTACTCTCACCATTACATA
>JAGDQP010067267.1:0-11172 GCA_022664845.1 Lepisma saccharinum
ATCATAGGCTATTCAGCCGTTTTCTAGCCACTGGTGGATAAAGGCCTCCCACTTTTTACACATCTCTGTTAACTGCTACCGTCGTCCATTTAGTTCTGAAACGCCCTTGATTTCGTCTATCCATCTTGCATTTGTACATCTTCTAGGTCGTTTCTTTTCTCTAGGAATCCAATGTAGTACATTTGTCTTCCATCTGTTCGTCCAGCTATGTGACCGGCCCATCTCCACTTCATCTTCTTCCCAGTCTTGATTACATCTTCGATCTTGGTTTGAATGAATCTATTAATTTGTCTTCCTCTACTTAGTTATTCGTAGCATGCATCTTTCCATTGCTCTTTGTGTAACTCCCATTCATTGAATCGTTTGCGCAAACAATGTCCAAGTTTTACAGCCGTACATCATTACAGGTAAGCCAAGTTAATTATAACCCTTATGATTAAGACAAGTTGGTAACTCGCTGAACTCGTTGTTACTGAAGCATTACTAAAAGTAGGTGGTAGGTACTGTCATTAATTGAGCGTTTATAGCACCGGTGTAAAGAGTAAGTGTGCACAAGGACAGACTATGTGCAGATGTGCCTAGGAATGTAGTTTCAATTAATTAGAAATTATTAAAATTCAAAACTTCGTTTTTCAGTAAACTGTGGAAGGTGCTTTATTCTTTAAATATTAACAAACACATGCCTGCATTGCGTCTGTTTTTTTTTAAAGTCTGGCAACATCATTTTGTTCTAGATCTCCAAAGAGCCATAACAACTGGATCAGAAGTGATTTTAATTATGTTTGTTGTGATGTCTTAGTCAGAACTCCGCTGTAATTATTTCCCTCTGAAACTTGTTGCACTGGTTCATTTCGGTTGTCTGTTCAAAGCCTCAGAACCACTTTTCTTTTCCGTTCTGGTATCAACCCTTGTTGCTACAACTGCTTGAGACGTATGCTTACCGCGTTAAGAGAGATGAACTTTTCCAAAGTATGTGTATGCCAACGACGTGTGGACCAACGAATAATGATAGAAGTTTGGCATCGAAAATTTTATGCTAATTATAGTATATGTGTTGAGCTGCAGTGTCGAGATGTTTCTTATTTAGCTGGAGTTTGTGGCGAAGTCCGGTAATACAACTACCGTAGAGGGAAAATACAGTGGCCCAAACAAGTCGTTCTTTCAGAGCGGCAGTTCGCTTTATATTCCATGGTAAGTGGATTGATATAGGACCATATAACAAAATTCGAATCTAATTGAGTGTGACCAGAGCAGAAACGAATCACTGACTATCGGGTCAGTTTTGGGGACCCGGTCTGATCAGAGCCCAGAGACTCGATAGCAAAAGCAGCAGAGATTTTATTATTTCCCTATTATTATCATTAACATCATCATCATCAGCCGTATTCTATCCACTGCTGGATGAAGCCTTTCCTTTTTTCTTCTTTCCTCTTCTGTGCTGCTATTCTCATCCATGTAGCTCCTGAAAAACGCTTGATTTCATCTTCCCATCTTGCATGTACACTGTTGAGTTTAACCAGTGTTCCGGGGCTATTACCCCCTCAGAGCACTAAAAGTACGATGTCGAAGTTGCCAGCTATAGTAATCACAAGAAAGTAGTATCATATTCCCAGAAAGAACAAAATACCTTCGAAAGTGTGCAAATACATCGCTAAGACTATTCTGAAAATATTTTGTATTTGAAGGATAGGATTTTTTTTTTAAACTTTCGTACAGGAATTTCCCGTACATAAGCTCACCTCTCAACTAATCTGACAAATTATATAATTGATTTAAATCAGAGGAACAAGACCGCTGGGTCAAAATTGGGCCACTGGGTCAGTTCCTTTAAGATCCAGTCATCGGGTCGCCGAGTCGCAGTCAGTCTAGGATTAAGATCGGGCCCTGAGTCATTCGAGTGAAGCTCCGGATTGGGTCAGGCCGGGCACCTAAAGTGAACCGGTTTCAGCTCTGACCGCGACATTTTATTACTAATGTCGACTTCAACAACAATCCACCCGCTTGCGGCGCCACTGTCGCAGGAATCGTCGTCGTCTTTATGTGCTTGTGTGCTACGCTTCGCTTTAACCTACGAGGTTTGAAAAAATCCAATCCACCTTACACAGTCGTTCAGTAAATTTGTATGTTTTTCTTTGTGATTTTTTTATTTCTAACACAGAGCAGAAAGCACATATGGCTCTTCAGTCTTCACTTACCTACGTCTCAACACAAAGCCTCACTGCAGTTATATATGGCTGCCGATCGGGCCAAGTCAATTTTATTACAGCTTCCTTTCTGGCGTGAGAAGCAGGATGGGTAAAAGCTGAATTGTGGTTGGATCTACTAAATGAAATTCATTCAATCGTGGAATTTCTTCGCGTAAATGCAGTGTCTGTAGTTGAGGTTATTTAGTTCTTGGCGCATAATCGAAAAATCGTGTGACTGTCAGCAGCATCGTCTGCTTCAGAAATTACAGGAAAAAAAATATGCCGGCGTATACAGGTTGTTACAAAACAACACCGACAAAGCTGTCTCAAGAGATTCCGGAAATGAACATAAAAAAGGATTCACCAAAGGAAGTAAAGTATTCCGAGACATTCTATGGAGTTCATGTGGGTCGAAGAAGCACGAATAAGACTACTTTCCCCATGAGTACAGTTGATAAACGTAATCAGTGGCATCTAACTGAGCAATGACGGTCTCTTTGTACTGATAAAAGGTACAGCAAACGTTCCTTGAAATGTATGTAATTTAGCCCAGTTTGTTATGCAAGCATGCATCATTTAAAAAAAATATATATATATTTCCGGTAATGATATCTATTTGAGATATAAACTTGTTGTAAACGAATTATTGTTACGTGCTGTAAGGTTGCCCCATTCATACTTATTTCGACCATCCTTTACTTCAGAGAGTTTTTGTAAATACTTTTCTTTGGTGAATCCCTTGCACACCCATTGCAGACTTTAGAATATGCATTTTTGAATAGAGCATGTTTCAAGTCTTTGAGGGTACCATGCCGCCTCAGTTCGACGATTGGAAATATCAAGTTCTAAAGTTCATTTTCCCACACTTTAGGCAGCCTATAACGCCCAAAAGATGCTTTTGTGAAACTTCGATGTTTATTATTATTATTATTATTTCTTATTTTCATGTCAGGATTATCGTGAGGTGTTTTTGTTGGTGGCGTTTTGCACCACTTATTAATGAGTTGTCTGTCGTGAAATACTAGGTTTCTTGGGAATAGGCATCGCTTGTTGGTCTGTGAATCTGTACTCTGCCTCATATTTACGCTTGAACATTGTTCGGTTTTCCACGTTAATAGTAAGTACCTTGCTTAGATGATTCGTGCTCGAATAGGACAAAATTGACAAGGAAACCATGAATTTTTGTAGGTTTAAATATTACCATATTGTGTTAAATTGCGTGGCGAAAATGGATTCTAAATTCATTTAAAACCGTGAGTTCAGAATATATTTTCTTGTACCAAAACGAACTAATTCTTTTAAAAATGATATTGGAGAAAACAATATTGGGTAACTAGTGCGATTGCAAAACCGTTGCGTGCAGTTCTGTTTTTTTTTTCAGCACTAACATGTTTTTTTTTAGATATGTACAACTCAAATTTTAAAATGTTATCTCAGCGGTCGTTATAAACAACTGTGTTTGGATATGAATAAGTGATGAAATATTTGAAGGCTACAGGGGAAAAAACAGCATGGTCCAAAAACTGGATTTTGAAGGAGAAAATAAAATAAACCCCAATCTGTATTCTTTTCCTTTTTCTCGGCATTTTGAATTGCCAATAACTTCTGACTCTGTTGATTGATTTTCTTCACTACTTGCCACGTGAAACTACTCGTCGGTTATAACCTCGTTTTCACAATTTTTGGACTGTTTTTTCTGTGTACCCTTCATTTGTGAACTGGTAAGTGAAGTCAGTATATAAATCAAAATTTTTTAAAATTACTATGTAGTAGTCGCGATTTTTTGAATTTGAAGTCAGAATATGTTGAAATAATGCCGTACGTGGGAGCAAAACAAAACAATTCACTGTTTCAAAATTAAATGCCCCGCAAACAAAATTTGAACCATTTTAAGTTCTTCGATTAAATATATTTGTTTTAAAACATGCCGTTACTGTGTAGTGTAGGCATGTTTCACTTTTCTCACTTCTCCTTGTGCAGCTTTGTTAATCAGATTTAATGGAAGTTTCTTGTGGGTTAGTGGGTACACTTGCTGCTTTATAATCAATACATTACCAGTGGAAAGTCATTAAGTGAAGTGGCTGCGAACCTTTTTTCAACAAGAGCCTGTCCGTGGAGGCTACAGCTCTGATCAAGATGCCAATAAGTGAACGAGTTAAAAAAAAAAAAGAAAAAGGGGAACTTCACGCTGATACAGAGAGTTGAAAAGGATCTAACGAAATGGAGCAAAGTGAACACATTACATTTCGTCTACTTGACATAACATTTACAGAGTTAACAAGAACAGCATAACTATAAATAATGTTATGTGCAACGATGTCAAGTTGATAAGTGTTACAAATTTAATTCATTTATTTGAACCCTAAATGTGCTCTTAGAAGGACAACTATTATATATCGGTCGGAGACTGGTATATTGTGTAGTCATCCTGTGTGTAAGTGTCCTTTGAATGAGATTTATTCAAGGCGTGTTTACGTAGAAGAGACCTACATTTCGTGTTGGTTGGATAGGTATAAAGAAATTTATTTGTGGAAGAAGGGTTTTCGCATTGATATGTCCATTATTAACAACTTAGTGTGAGATCACCAGTGACGCAACCAGCGCAAGGTGATTTTATGTAGGAAATTAAGTTATTAAATCTTTATTAGGATTCAGATACCGTACCTTGAACCAGTAATCGAATCTAACTTAGTAAGCTGCGTGGGACATGCCATGAATCATATAGGCGAGCAGTATTCGATACTAGGAAACATATGATTTAAGAAACAATCTAAGCCGTTGCAGATTTCGAATGGTGTTAGTAATATGTTGAGGAAAGGTGAACTTGCTGTCTGTAACATTATCAAAATGTTTCGTTTCAGTGATATAGTACTGCACATTTCTGAATATTTAATTAAATTTCCAGTTATCGCAGCAGGTATGGATTTTAGGTATATCAACTTAGACTTAAGGCATCCTGTTGAGTGGACATTAGTCGGAAAAGCTTACGGTCTTAGGCGAACAGCAGAATATTACTTGAGGGGATCTATGACGATAGTAGGTAGGTCATGGATGTTATAATGGAGGTAATAGTAGTTCTAGAACACTCATTTGAGGAACTCTAGCTAAAACAGGGACAAAGCTGGAAGATTCAGATGTCATTACGTGTTATTGGCCTCTTTTAATAAAGGTAGTTCTCTAACAATTGAAGTAATTTGCCATAAATATTAAACATAGTTTATTCATAGATAAGATAGCTAATGGAATAGAAAGCCTGAGGTCAAAGTGTAGGAAATTTAATTTTTAATATCTAGAGATGCATTGTGTAACATCAGTCAGTAAAATATACATATTAGTCAAGCAAGATTGATTCGGTCGAAAACCACAACTCATGCGTACTTCAGCCCAAGTTTCAGATCTTGGGTTGGTACATTTAAAGAACTCTGGATTTTCTATTCATTTTTCCATATCGAGAGAGTGTTTTGTAAGAGAGTTAGTTACGTGTTATGGTAACGAATAGCACAAAGAATGATAAAGCGTAATTCTGAATAAAAAACAGTCTTTGGTGTTTATCGTTCATATTTTTTTTTCTAACAAAATACGTTTGGTGAATGAGTGTTGCCTGAGTAAATCAGAACGGGGTTCCATTTCAGCATAAACTGCAGATATGAGAATCCTGCATCCGTGCAGAATAAACACATCCACATTTCAGGAAGTAGAAGAGAAACTTTTGTACTCAAGTTTTCAGCTTGGGAAGTTCACAAACCAGAAAATTCTTTTTTTTTTTTCCTCCTCGTGTGGTCTTGTTTCGGTCCCATCTGTTTCAGCACTACAAAACAACTTAAGCCAAGCAGTGTGCAAATGGTTCACGTGTTTCAAACCTCATTGTAATATGTTGCTTATTTAAAAGTATAAATGTATTGTTAGGAAAAGTTTTCGTGCAATGTCTTTCCTTGCATATAATTCTATTTTCTGTAAATCAGATGTGGACGCAATATTTTAGCCTCCAAGAGTACCAACTGTAAAGTATAGCTTACGGTCTAACCAGTCCACTATGAGTGTAAAAACGTAAAAGCATATTTTACTTATTCTCAGTTTCAGGTCCTTAGGACCTACCATTCTGTTGTTTAGTTTTGATATCAATTCCAATGTAGAAAGAACTTTTTCCCTATAATGTGTTGAAACTAGGAATGGTCACGAGGATCCGGATCTCGGTTGTCTGGGGCATGGACAGTTTCACACATCATCGTAGTTCGGACAACATTTTGTCTACTAAACGAAAAGTCTTCTTTCGGTATTTTTACGCTTCATTTTGGAGTGTTGAGAGGGAGAGCACTATTATAGAAAGAGAAGAAGATGCTGAGTCCGATATCCGATGTCCGGATCCGTTTGGCGATCCCGACAAATAACTGTCAAGAGCTCATGTTGAAAATATACCAAATGGTAAAGTAGAACTTAGGAGATATCAATCTAAAGCATACATGCCTTTTTTTTTATTTTAAAAAAGAAAAGGTTTTATTCGTTTTAATACCCAAATAAAGGGCTCGATCGAATAATACAAAGCAATTTTCAAAATATAAATAAATAAATTGTTTATTCCATCGGAATAGGTAATTCCTTGATAAAATTACGTTAGAGCTCTTCATTAAGATCTTAAAAAGAACAAAACTTTATTATTATTTTTATAAATAATAATAATAATAATAAATGGAGATGAGAGGTTACGCTTGCTACTTCCTCAGCCATCATTAAACATTTAAGTATGTCAACATGTAGCAACACGTTTGCAGTTTCTAAAACGAATATTTGGTCAGTTTTTATTATTTTTATTTTTTATTTTACTTTTTTAAATCTGTGGAAAGGAAATTTTGTGGGACTTGAAAAATAGGATTTATAAGTTTGGTGACTTTCCATTCGACAATTATACCGATCACATTTGATGAATTAGTTACTACCGTCATAAACGAGCTGGTTAGCTTCTAAGGACGAGACCTACCGTTTTTTGGAAACGTGAGCTTCGAACCAGTTGCACAGTCGACCCCGGTGGGCATTGTTTCCCTTACCACACCCACAGGAATTGAGCGCTCTAACTTGTCGGCCAATTCTAGCTCTTCGATCGCATTTGAACAAAATATGGTGCTTCAGATATGTCTTAGGTGATCCCACAATGTCTATTATACTAAAAAAAATGTTGGTATGACGTTTTACCATTAAATTCTGAACTTTGGTGCTCTCGCCGAGCAGTTTGTGTGTGTGTTTTGCTTACAGATTCTAACCGGAGTGTATCGTGGCAGTTTCTTTCAGTATGATGTATTTCGTAAGGCTATCTGTCGTAGAAGATCGTTCCTCAAGAAGGTTTGATACGAAATTGATTCAGAAGGTCAACAAATAATTAAATTTAATCGAGAAGAAACATCTTAAAAAAAAATTGTTCAAGATTTGGCTATTTTGGAAAGCATTTAAAATCAGAAGAAATGTTAATTAACTGCGTTTTGACATATTAGTCAATTAACATCAACAACTTTTATTTTTAGTATATGTTGCCAATGGGCATTCATCCTTTTGTTTCTACCAATCCTGCTGAATTCTCTCCCAACTAGCTGAATACAAAGTGAGCGAGTTTTTGGAAATTCATTTATTTTTCTTGTGCATCGGCTAATAAAAAGTATCTGAAATAGTTTCGTGATTATTTACTTCCGTTAAGTGTTTCCTCAAGACAGGAAGTTTCGGTATAAAATGAAGTATGTATTTTCAGAATGTTCCTCGTTATAATCCCTTCGTCCGTAGTTGAAGTAAAGAGTAAAGTTGTACAAACTTTATTAAAGAAGAGAAAAATAACATCTCTCGCAGATGGAAAGTAAGAGTGCGTCTTTTCCCTACTTTTGGAGACTTCTTAAAACTAGTTTTCAAATGAAAACTTGCAGACTCTATAAAAAAGTAATGCTTTTGTTATTTGCATGAAATCGGAGAAGTGTTTGTATAACCTGGTATACAGAACAAACAAGGAAAGAGTTTTAGTTTCGCTTTTTTTTTTTTTTTTTTTGTTCATTTTGCCGCTTAGACATGTAGAATTCGTAGCGTTAAACAAGGGATTTACGTCTTACGTTGTCGTTTGCTCTGCCGAGTTAGTTCCTACGAAGAGAATCCAATAATTGGAATCAGGCTTAAACGGAGCATGCAGAAAGAGAGTCTGAGGAAGAAAAGAAAGGAATGTGGATATATAGAAAAAAGAAGAAGAAAAAAAAACAGAGAGATTGAGGAGAATAGATCTTTTCTAATGTTTCTTTTCAAGACTGCTCCAGAAACAGAAACTACAAAATTCATTTTCGGGTTAGGGTTTCAGAAGGAAACGAAAGATAGAAAGGAAGAAAGAAGTCAGTTTGAGGAAGAAGTTACGAGAGCAGCTGATCGATCGAATGTAATTTGTCTCTTTGACGGTCGTAGTGTTTGTTGCAGAAGCCAGAAAAGGAAATATACAAAACTTTGCTTTCTTTTTTTCTCGGCTAAATTTGCTCTTTGGAAGTGACGTAAATTGCCTTAATATTTGCGGTTAACTATGTGCAATTTTTTATCCTTCATGAAAAAAATGACCCATTTTATTTAAAAAGAAGAAAAGGAAGTTGACAAGAAGAAAAAAAATATCTGCAGTGTTAGTTTAAAAAGTAAAGCAGATAAGAACTTTAACATATTAATTTTCTCTTTATTGGCTTGCTATTAGTAGGTCAATTTATTCACTTTTACAGTGAGTCGGTGAAGTAAAGAGTCCGTCGGATGCACCAAGAACTGGTTTATTATGTAACTCAGCATTTAGGGAAATTATTTCTTGTATTCTTTCAGTGTAGCTTTATCTTCAGAGTCCAATACTTATGTTTGCATTACATCTTGATGTGTATTTAAAAAAAAATCCCTTATCCCATATATATATATATATATATATATATATATATATATATATGAGCTCCTGCGTAGCCTAGTCGGTAGCGCGCTCGACTTCAGTGCGAGCGGTCCCGGGTTCGATTCCCGTTGGGGGCTCAAAAATTTCGGTGTTGACCCAGCATCGTGAGGACAATTGGGGAGCTGCTGTGAATAAAAAACAGTGGCGATCACAGTGGGAGCTTCGGCTCCCCTCTCCCAACCCGTCTGGTCAGCGTGGGAGCAGTAGACCAACTCCTCCCTTCGGGGAGAGGCCTCATCTCCTATATATATATATATATATATATATATATATATATATATATACTCGCTTTACTTCGCTTTACCCGTAGGGGGTTCGCCCCCCAACTTCAGTGCTTTTGAGAGAATGCGCCTCCTTTATCTTAACCAAAATCTCACTGCAGCACTACACCAGCATGCGATCCATCTGTACCTTCCCACGGGGGGTTGCGCCCGCAAAAGGAAGGTTTGCCCCATTTATTGTAACCTACTCTTGGTCATAGACCTTCAAAGAAAATTTCGTTTCTCTACCTTGGAAATTGGGTTTTTGGGGCGGCCATTTTGGATCCAAGTTGACGACTTTTTGAAATTTTTCTTATATTGTCGTGACCTACTTGTGATGGTACAACTTCAAGTAAAATTTCATTTATCCAGCTCAAACGGTGTGCAAAATGGGATTATGGGCGGTCATTTTGGATCCAAGATGGCGACTTTTCCCAAATGTTGTAATATTTCCCTAAACTACTCGTCACAGTGCACCTTTATGCCAAATTTCGTATCTCTAGCTCAAACGGTGTGGAATTTTTTTTAGGTCCGCCATTTTGGATCCAAGATGGCGTCTTTGGATACATCATGTAATATTTTAGTAACACACAAATGATAATGTATAGTGTTACCAAATTTAATATTCTAGCTGCAGCCGTTTAGGCTGTGTATTCTATACAACAATGGGTTCAGCGGCCATTTTGAATCCAAGATGGCGACTTTTTCAACATTTCGTAATATTTTCTTGAACTACTAGTGACAATACACATTTATGTCAAATTTCATGTCTCTAGCTCAAACGATATGGAAAATAGATTTCTTACTTCCGCCATTTTGGATCCAAGATGGCGTCTTTGAACTCATTAGGTAACATTTTCGCAATCAAAAGGTGATGTTGTACCTTTATGTCAAATTTGGTTTCAATAGCCCCAGCGGTTTGGGCTGTGTATTCTATACAACAATATACAGTATATATAAATATACAGATGCTTATCAGAATAATGGAAACACCTGTAGTTGGCAACACGTCAAATGTATGGGTTGGCAGTGGTGTCGTGGCGACCGCAGCGCCGGACAGCTGGTGGTGGTGTGTTAGGTCGGTCTCCATACTACGTCAGGCGTCGTGGAACAGGAGTGTGCAGTGGCTGCAGCAGACGGAGGTAGTGTAAAATGGGAGACCTCTCAGAGTTTCAAAGAGGGCAAATTGTTGGTGCGCGGTTATGTGGAGTGAGTGTGACGGCAGTGGCTAGTGTGTTAGGTGTGTCGCCAGGGACAGTGTCGAAGGTGATGACGGCCTACACAACACACGGGAAAACCACATCGGGGAAGCGGAACAGTGGGCGGAAGAAAAGCATCAGTGACAGGGCACGCCGGGTATTAAAGCGCATTGTCACGCGGAACCGTCGTGCCACTGCGGCGCAAGTGACGGAGAAACTCAATCAGCACCTCCCCCAACCTGTTTCGACAATCACAGTCCGCCGCGAATTACATGACATGAACTTACGGGGTCGTGTTGCACGCGCTAAACCTCTCATCAGGGACCAGAACGCTTTAGCACGCCGTAAATGGTGCCGCGACCATGCAACTTGGACCGTTGACGACTGGAAACGTGTGGTATGGTCGGATGAGTCACCATTCACCCTATTCCAAACCACGGGCCGTGTTTATGTGTGGAGAACGCCCAAAGAAGCGTATGATCTGCAGTGTCTCCGCCCAACTGTGAAACATGGCGGCGGCACGGTGATGCTGTGGGCCGCAATATCATGGTTTTCATTGGGTCCTGTGGTCACACTTCGCGGACGCATCACTG
>JAGDQP010067268.1:0-11172 GCA_022664845.1 Lepisma saccharinum
GACCTTTTCAAAATGTCGGAATTTTTCCTTTATCTACTTATCATCCTCTACCTTCATACCAAATTTCATGTTTCTAGCTTACTCCAAACACCCTAAACAATATGATGAGTGAGTCGGTGAGTGAGTGAGTGAGTCAGTTAGCCTAAAATGTGCAATTTCAGAGGTCCACAACCAGAACATAGTTTGAGATACGAATATGAAATTTTGTACATCTACACATATTTATCATATGTCCTTAACGGCAAAAGCTCATATTCCTATCTTTAACATCTTTTTTCTTACGGGGCCCCCAAATCGTCGATTTTGCCATAAACTCTTGTTCCTCTATAACATGCTTCTGACAGTGCTGACGTTTTCTGACGTGAAGAACTTGGCTCATGCACTGCCGTGCATGTTGATATATATAATTCCATTTTATATGGTATACACAAAATAATGTTGCTTTCGGAAGGTTATTCGTGTATTGAATATCTGTTTCACACAAACGTTTCGAGTGGAGATGAGAATCTATAATCGTGAATCAGGCTACAGCAATATCTCCTTCGCTGAAGCCATAACTTCACACTATCGACTGAAGGATTTTTCCACTACAACATGTGTCTGGGAATCCTATTGACTTCTTGATATGATTTTTTTTTCCTAACACGTCATTAACATTTTGTTATTAGTAATTGTTTTTTTTTAAATTTGTTCATAACATGTTACCTCCACTTTTTCAGTAACGTGCAATTAACAGATTGTTATCAACATTTCGTAAAAACCACTGCAAAATGTTGATAACAATACGTTCTGTTAATTTTTTATGTAAATCCACATTAACTGTACCATGTGAGCCATCTTCCACCGATGTGAAGTTACTAAAGACCATGCTTCACATTTCTCAAACATTTGCTTCATTTCGGAAGCATTTACTTCGGTTTATTGATATCGCTGTCCAAGTGAAGGTCTCCGAGCAGAAGCAAATGCTTCACTTCCACTTGAACACGAGCTTTTTCTTCATTTTTTATTCATTCACTTAAAAGTATTTACTCCACAATTTGCAAGCAAAAGCATTTACTTCTTTTTATTCATCCGGCTCATTATATCCAAGTGGTAGACCTGCAACCAAAAAGTAGTTTCAAAGGTGGCATCCAGCACCGCTGAGAAAGATGTAACAATATGAAAACGTCACTAAAATAGGATTGAATTTAATAAGAAACCTTTTATAATAATATCAAATAGTGATAAATATACTAACCAAGTCACTACTTTCACTAAAGCATAAAACAAATGAATAGGAAAATATTATCCAGTTTGTTTGGATAGAAAGATTTTTGGCTGATCCGCTTTTTTGCAGAAGCTGTAGATTTCAAGTTCCTGATTTCATTGCGGAATCATTAATCTTGTAGAAATATATGTTAGTGGATGTCACTCACAGTTGAAGAAAAAACTATGTTTTCCTCTGAGTGTGAATTTTTAGATGTGTTGTTTTTATATCAGCCCTATAAATATTATTATTAGAAAGATTACCTTAGCAAACAATCCAGTGGCAAAACGAGTGCAATCCATCGAATCTTCCACTCTTTGCTCCTCATATTAGGTATTAGGTCATCGGGCGTTTCCATATTTTTGCTAGATATTTCATCGCTCCAATACCTGCAAATTAAAGTTTTACAGTTAGAAATGATACGCAATTTAAGGTAGAATTCCAGGAAAAGGTTGAGTATATGTGAACAATATATATTATAGATACAAAGATTGCTATTAGAAATGCAGCACGAAAAGAAAATATCGGATTAATGCAACATTTGCAGAACATGTAGAACTTAGAAACCATAAAACTGATTAGCACGACATATCCGCAACACAACGGAAGCGCCGGGCACACCATCTAGGAACAGCAATCGGAAGCAGGACAGAGAGCCACAGTGCAGTGTTACACGAACGTTGGTGTGACACGAGTGAATGTATGCCTCGTGGTCGAATGCGGCAGCCCTGCCATCAGGTTTCCACCTTAGATCGCGGAAAAATTGTGGAATATCGCGAGTGCGATTTATCCTTCCGCGACATTGGTACTAGGGTGACCACCTTTTGCTTTTGCCCAACCCGGAGAATCGGAGATTTAAAAAAAGAAAGAAAGCGGGGTGTGGGGCAGAGCAGAGTACCAGCAGGAACCAGGAAGTTATGGGTCCTCAGTACTACGGCTAGAGAGAGGGTGTGGCCTGGGACGAAAATTCAAGCAAGTATTTTATTTTTAGATTAATTTTAATAATTTTACTGGACAGAGCAACAATTGTAGATAAATTGCGCTTTATTACGAGTAAAGGAATACATAATTAATATGAACACCAAATAACGATATGATAATATTTCAGTTAAGTTTAATATGTCACGGTACAATAATTACATTCTCTAATCATGGGTAATATTTAAGTAAACTTGTACTTATATTTTTTGTTGTTTTTACAGCATGTTAGTAGTCCCTTCTGTTCTTCTTTTGCCAAATACGCGCTGAATTCTTGGCACGACATATTGCAGTTCAGCTTGGTACATAGTTCCGCTTTGACTAGGTCTACTCGCATTCTGTTTCGTTCGTCTGTCCATAAATTTGACATGAGAGAAAATACACGTCCTACGTAAGCGTTGCTTAGAGGAATGGACAGTACTTTCGCGACAAGTTTGTAAAGTTGAGGAAAATTCGAGTTTTTGAAAATTTTCGCCCAGACTTCACCGACAGATGTATTTGTGAAGGTATCATCATCGAAGTTTCCCAGAACTTCATTTAAAAGTGTAACCTCGTCGTAGAGGTCATCTTCGTTAACGTCTAGTTTACAAGATTCGGCTGCTGTAATAACTGCATTGAACTGAATCGGTCGGTTCACTTGATTGAAGATGTTGATTACTGAAAAATGCTTGAAAGGAGATGTTTCATAATTGTAGTATTTCTTTAAGTACGCCAATGCTCTTCAATAAACTTCAGTCGCCTCGTAGATAAATTTATGCCTTTCAGTATCCTTAACGTGTTTTATGGAAGATTTAGCCTTGCTGCCAAAGAACTCGTCTTTTAACCGACTTTCCAACTTCACGCGTAGTTCTTCCATTATTGTGTGGACTTCCGCGCTTGTTAACGAATTGCTCTCCAGCTTGAGAATAGTTCCTTGTAGAATCGTCATGAAATGGTGAACAAAATACACGTAGCATTCTGAAAAGCTTGCATGTCCGCTTGCGTCGTCTTCCATCTCATATTCTTGAATCTTGATAAACTCCCACACTACCTTGTTGCAGTTTTCTTCACCCAGTTCCAGAAAGTACGACTTCACAGCAGGCCATGATAAAATCAACTTCTCGACAGCTCGAAGCAAAGAAAGCCCTGGTCACTAAATGTGGGAAGACTTCTTCATATTCCATTTCTAGAAAATCGAAACACTCCTTTAACTTGCTAGTTTTCTGTGCACTGTTAGAAAATTCCGCATATACTTTTAAAACAAAATTTTCCACATCATACGATAACACTTTGCAAGCATTTCTACCGGCGTTATGAATGGCATGACAATTGCAATTAGCCTTCAAGATATTTGGATTATCAGCTAAAAGTTTCTGGAAAACAGAATTGTGTACACCGTAATTGACTGAGGCATTATCGGCACTGTATGCACTGACATCGGCTATTCTGAGTCCACAGTTATTTAGTGTTTTCTTTATTTTCTTGGTAATGGCTTCTGAACTTTCGTAAAAATCAATAAGTTTGTTCTGAACACCTTTTTCCTTGTGAAAGTATCGAACAACAACTGGGAAAAGTTTTTGATTTCCTTTATTCGATGCATCGGAAGAGATCGAATTCTATTGTTGGAGTTGACTCCTAGTTCCACGAGGTAGTTCTCGATAGATTTCGGACCTAAGACGTTTTCCACTATAGCTTCGCATTTAGTTCGGCCGCAATGCACCTTCTTCGCCAAATTTGAATCTTTATAAACACTGGTATTTAATTTAATGCCGCAATCCATGCTTCTGTAGCTATGATGGTGGTTAATTTCATGGTAAATCTGTGAAACTTCTATGATTGTCACTAGATTTTCTTCCTCTGAATCTTTCTTCACCAAGAAAGCTGTCATAAGCTGATTGGAAGCTTGGCTACGTGTCCAAGTGCGATGTTTTTTTACTATCGACGTGTGTTTTTAAAGCCTTCTCTCCGTCGTGCTTGATAGTAAACAGAATATTGCACCTCAAACATATCACATTGTGGGAATCGACTTTCACAATCCAGTTTTTATACAAATCGTTCTGAAGCCAGCTGTCTTTAAAACTTGATAGATATTTTTCTCTTTTTTTTAGCGGTGTAGAGGGCCCCTGCATCTTCCATTTTCGTATATTTCACAAAAGCTGCTTCGTATGGGTATGACTATTGTAACAGTGGGTGAGGTGTTCGCAAAGTAGAAAATCGGAAAGTACACATAACCCCTTTCGATCATATGATAGAGATGACGTAAATGATGAGATATGCTAAGATAATTTTCTCTTTTCCTTATTATACACCGGGATAATGGATAATTGCACGCTCTAAGATTTTTTAAGATAAATATCACCAATGCAAATACAACTTCAAGGAACGATATTTTTATAAATTGTCAAGTGGTAAACTCAGATACCGAATCTTTACAAGCGTAATATGAAAGTTTAGTTTAACTCTTGTACAATAAATCTTATTACTAATACTTAGACTACTCAAGTAATGTTGACATCCGAAAGAAACTACCATATGCAAAAATTGAAGTTTCTATGATTATTATCAAAATAGAACGTTACGTATGAAGCTTTGCTGAAAATATTACGATTGATAAAAATATTGATGAAACAAGCTACTTAATTTTATTACATGCGGTCGAGCTGCATTCTTAATTGTCATAAAGCAAACAGTCTTTATCAAGACTCATCAAAACAAAAATAAGATATAAACTGCTCTCAGTACTTGAATGTAATAACAGTCTTTCTCAAGACTCACAAATACCATTTACTAGTATTGGTTAAGCAGATATTGCACAAATGAGTAATTTTGATTGAACATTGAACACGAGTAGATAGCAACACGATAGCTAATTGGTCTATTTTCGTACCTGAGCGCTCTTTAAATTATTAATTTCAAAATCGCAGAGTACACTGGACCTTATCACTGGATAACAATGCAAGTGATATGATAAATGCCACTTATTTTACTCACCAAAATCAAATAAAATTAAATGGCATTGTTTAGATTACCGTAACCTACGCTTTTGCAATTCACTATTAAATAAATGCACTCTTCGCAGTATTTTAATGCAATGATCGCAGGTTCTTTGTGCAATGTTCGCAGAATTTACATATATTGAACGCAGAATATTTGTATCATGTTCGCAGAATTTATATATATTGACCGGAGAATATTTGTTTGAACGCGTTCGCTTTTCTTATCTTGGCTTATATTTCGTTTAGCGATTGTTAAGTTTTACCTTTCTATAAACACAGTAGGTTGAATGTAGTACCGTTAAGTAATGAGACAAAAATTCGCTCACAGGTTCAGTTTTTAACAAGTTTTCGGAAGTATGTAGGTTGTATCAGACTATCTCATAGCCACAGCGTAATAATATTCATGTGGTCCTGACTGCAAATGATATTTGGTTTGTGAATTAATGATTGTTTTAATATTATTGTATGACTGGCGAAGTTTGACTAGACACTGGGAAAAATATATAATTTCAGTATATCGATAAAATCTTATAACCGCCGAGCAATGACTATTTCCAACATTAACCTCAAGTTTCAACATTCAGTCTGACATTATCATAGCCACAGCGCACTCGAATTATGTCAAGTGAATTGAAAGTTTTAAACATCAGTCCAGTGAATTGCACTGATTTGTATTCGATAAGCCTGAAAAACTGTTAATTTTTCTACTGCAACGAGATATACTCGTGGTCACCGCATTTCGTGATACGATAATCTGGATACTTCAATGATGCAGATTGTATATTTACATTAAATCGGGTGATTATCACACACTTCACACCGTGTAGTTATTACATTGGAACAACTACTTTCAGTTTAAAACAGACTGAATCACATGATCACTGCACAAATAAATGTTTGTTATATACTACGTCACTGAATAACCATAATATGAATTACATTGGATTATATTGCGATATTTCTTCTCCGAGGAAATAAAAAAAGATTGTTTATTGGGAATATAACTCTCTGAACGTAGCCGATAATCGTGGAAACGATATCAACGTTCCAATCTATTCTGTCGAAGCAAGCCCTTTACCTTTATATTATGAGTTTTTACAGAGAAATTTCGTCGCAGTTGGCCACACGATCTTTGATAATTTAATGCCAGGCCACATTGCTTAAATTCACCAAATGTTACCAACGTTTGTTACTAAATGACGTCATGCAATCATAGTTCCACACAAAAGAAAGAAACCTATTACCTAGCAACCAGACTTTTCACACTGTCGTTACCGAAGTCGAGCGCATACCGCCACCACTTTTACACAAATAAGCTATCGAAATAACACATCAAATTACGTAGCAGCAAATGTTTATATACAATTTCTGCTTTCGCTGAGACAATGCAAATAAAAATAACTATTCCTTAACGTATTAAAATTTGTAGACCAACTTTCTTCTCAATGGTCTTCTCCCTAAGTTCAAGCATGCCTGCACTGTCCGTGCACTTTGGAAATACATATAAAGGATGCACTTACTGGTTCGACGTGAATCAACTTTCATACAAACAGAAAATCAGGTACTTATCTGAAGTTCCTCCTACCATTGATAGGTTCCGGCGTGAATATTTCCTTCGAATTTCAATGTATTTAAGCACCTTTCAATTTTCGCACCATTTAATTCGGTCTTAGCAAACCTTCTTCTGCTCGTCCAACGTTTCCAGCTCACTACCTCGGGTTACCGTTAGTGCTTAATTCGGATATTGGACAGAATAATTAAATAGTGTGTCGTCACGCGCACTCTGAGAATTACTCCAATTTGTGATTCCCATGCGGCTTAGCGTGTTTTTCCGATCGTTGGACGGGACAGCGTGGAACGCTGGAAAATGTTTTCAATAATTATTTCAGTAACTGAAGTCAAAATTAATCCTGTCAATTTATTTAATTTTTTAATAGTTATTTATCGGCATTAATATGTGATAATATTAAAATCTTGTTACAACAAGTACAACCCGGAGAAATCGTTCCAAAACCCGGAGCCCGGAGATAATGTGTTCAAACCCGGAGAGGTGGTCACCCTAATTGGTACCCGTATTGGACGGACTGCGTCCACAGTTCAGCGCATGTGGATTCGATGGCTCGACGAAAGCACTATCCAACGACATGCCGGATACCAATGAATGCGCGTACCACGGGCCGCGAGGACAGACGGCTTGTGCGGATGGCTATGGTGGATCGAACAGCTACATCTCGAATACTAGCACATATACTGTCGGATTTTCCACATCGTCCAGTGTCGCCACGAACATTTGCACGGCGCCTATTGCTACGGCTTCCGCTGACTGCACAGCATAGGTATGAGCGTCTACAATGGTAACACGAAGGTCGAGCATGGAAAGGCGAATAACAGGACATTGTCTTTTCAGATGAATCCCGCTTCTGTCTGCAACATCATGATGGCCGTATCCGTTGAATTAATTTGAATTTTTATTTATGACCTTTAGGCATCTAAGGCAAACACCGGCATAGGGGAGGGAAAAGGATTCGGGAAGGTGTCGGCCAGGGCCTATGCTGCAGGTTCCATTATAGCATTTGCCTGATGTGAATAAGGAAAAACCCTGGAAAAACTTCAATCAGGATGGTCGGCCGCTGGGATCGAACCCACGACATCCAGAACACTAGGCCAACGCTCTACCACTGAGATACGGCGTCTCGGTGGCCGCATCCGTATCTGGCGGTACCGTGGAACTAGGCTGGACAACGCCTGCGTTTTGCATCGCCACGTCGGGCCGCCCTCAGGTGTTATCGTGTGGTGTGACATTGGATTCTGTGCCCGTTCGTGTCTCCTACGCATTGACAGAATGTGACCAACCCACGGTACATCGACAATGTGTTGTTCCCGATTGTGGTCCCATTAAAGCGGGCTCTGCTGGAAATCATATTCCCGCAGGATAACGGCCTCCCGCATGTGGCACTTGACTGCCTTCCTGGCCCGACACAATGTTTCCCTGTTTCCTTAGCCGGCGCGTTCACTTGACCTCTTTGCAATTTTACTCGTCTGGTCCATGATTACTGAAGCTAGGATTTGCCCTATTTTGTTCCTGTGAATTGAATTGTAGGCTTTTAATGGATATGTTCTGATCATGTGAGATACATACGAATTACCAAGATTTATAGCGCCTATAAATGCCTATTTTGGGCTTAAACGCCTATTTTGAGATAGGGGCCTCTTTTGTGCTTATTTTAAGACTTTCCCCAAAGTCCTAAAAAATACGCAAGTCTGCAAGTTTTCAGCGGTTAGCAACAGTTCAAGAACGGCGGAGTTTGTTTACTGAGACGGGAAAATTCCAGTGACCGGATTGCTATTCTGGGATGTCGGTTTGTGTTGCCTCAGGGAAGAGGTCGCGACACAGGTGAAGAAATATATATATATATATTATTCACGAGTGCCGGAGGTCTATACAGAGAATGTAATCCTACATTTCAACAGGTGCATATTTTCAAGACAACGAACTAGTTTCTTCAGAATTGACATCTGCGTTGCCAAGTGTCATACCTTCGCTGAATGCCAAAAATTGACCGAACAGGTAAAATTATCTTAAAAGATTTTTGAAGGGGGTGAGGGGGTAGTGAATCTGTATAGATATTACAACGAGTTAATGAGTCATTCTTCAGTATGCGATAGAAGGAGAAACACAGAGAATTGTCGAAACAGAAAACGTGTTCTGATTATCAAAAGCACGGAGGGGTGGAGAAACATGATTTTAAAAGAATTATTCAATGATACCTATCGGTTTCCTTATCTCAGGAGCATACCATTCCACCGAGCAGACTATTGATCGTTAGACGCTGGGAAGAAAACGCACGGATGCCGAAAGAAAAAAAAGTACACGATATGCCTTGTTGAGACAATGGATAAAAGGCGATTCCAACTTTACCACACATGGCAAGGTGATATTTTGTCAGCTTTGTGCAAAAGAGGTAAGTGCTTTCCTAGTTTTATTTACTATGTTTTGTACTCATAAAAATTCACACAAGTTTCAACGTATGTCACGACCAAATTGTGCATTGTTTGGTATATTTTATTTATTTTTCTGAATTTGAATTGTATTTATTACCTTTAGGTATCTAAGGCTCAGGCCGGGATAGGAGAAGTTAAAGGATTCGGGAAGGTGTCAGCCAGGGCCTATGTTGAAGGTGCAATTCCGGCATTTGCCGGGTGGGACTGAAGGAAAACCCTGGAGAAACCTGTCAGGATGGTGGACCGCTGGGATCGAACCCACTGATTTATTTCTCTGGCAGTGGAAAAGAACAAATTATTTGATATTCAGGGCCATAGGCTATATACTTGGAACATGATTGATAGCTTGTTGGATACGAATAGACAAGACTGTGTTTCTTTCAGAATGTTCCCGGAGGGTATTACCCCTACAGACTGACACCCAAATTTTAAAAAAATATATTGGATCAAGGGTTCATTCATTGTTCTGCTAGAATTACAACCTGCATAGAGCGAACAAGAGACTTTATAAATTACAATTGCAAAATTTGAGCCTATGTCACTCAGCACAATTAAAGTTTCCCTTGTGGTATTCTACGTATTTAAGTAGACCAGGCCTGCGACTCGAAGATTGCGGGTTCGAATCCCGTCAGGAGCATTGATGTTTGTGGAATTTAACTAGCAAGGCTTTAACAATATAATCGTGACGGGTCGAATTCAAGAGTTACAAGAATGGTCCATAAAAAATAAAGTTTATATATCTGTTCAAGGATTTTTTTCTGAAACGGCTTCATTTTGCAAAGGTGACTAGTGATTCTGTAGAAAACAAAAGCCTCAGTTTGCGGGATCATAAGTGGACGTAATGCTTTTCCAAAAGAACAGGACTGACGCAACAAATATGCACTATACCTTTGTATATATATACAGGGGTTGGACAAAAAATCTAAAAACACGTCATACAGGACACGTAAGTGTGGCCCGCCACTGTACACCACGTGTTGCGGTTGCCGATCGTGTGTTGTTTTCAATGTGTCATGTGGACCTTCCTCTTCCGTCAGCAGTACCCAGTTCACCTGTGAGTGTCGTGGTGTGCAAGTGGTGCGGTAAAATGGGCGACCTAAGAGACTTCCAAAGAGGCATGATCGTTGGTGCCCGTCTGGTTGGAGCTTCAGTGACAACCGTGGCGACCATTGTGGGGGTATCGACAGGCACTGTGTCCAATGTCACGAGGGCATACACAATGCATGGGCAAACAACGTCTGCAAAGCACAACAGTGGTCGAAAGACAATCCTGTCCGATAGGGACAGGAGGGCATTAAAACGGATTGTAGCAGCTAAAAAGCAGACTACTGCAATGAAAATTACGTCTGAACTCAATTCCGGCCTACAGAACCCGGTTTCATCAAAAACAGTGCGACAGGAACTTCATAAAATGAAAATTCATGGCAGGACCGCGTTCGCCAAACCTCTGGTCACAGCAGTAAATGCGAAGCGGCGTATCCAGTGGTGCAAGGACCACAAGGAGTGGACGCTTGATCAGTGGAAATACGTAATGTATTCCGATTAATCGACCTACACCTTGTTTCCAACAACCGGTCGTGTTTACGTATGGAGAACACCGTCGCAGGCCTATGATCCAGACTTTCTGCGCCCAACTGTAAAGCATGGGGGTGGTTCTGTTACAGTATGGGCAGTGATATCGCGGTTTTCTGCAGGTCCCATCATAGCCCTGCATGGAATGATGAATGCTAAGGCGTATGAGGCCATTTTGGGGGACCAGGTTCTACCCATGGCCCACACATTGTTCCCGGATGGTGATGGCATCTACCAAGATGATTTGGCACCCTGTCACGCTGCAAAAACGGTGCAATCATGGTTTGAGGAGCATGACCAGGAGCTATCACACCTCCCCTGGGTCCCACAATCACCAGATCTGAACATCATTGAGCCATTGTGGTCTGTGTTAGAAAGGCGTGTTCGGTCTCATTACCC
>JAGDQP010067269.1:0-11172 GCA_022664845.1 Lepisma saccharinum
GGAAAGTAAATTTCCGTTTTCCAAAAAGAATTGGGATGATATTTCCATTTCTTTACCTGTAGAGAAAAGAAAGGTGGATTAATAGTCTGATTATCTAACAACATACTTACGTATTTAAGACTACTTTCGTGATATTTTTCTACGACACCTTGGAATCAATTCCTTTTAGCTTTATACTACTTACACAAGTATCAAAGAAATAATACTAACTGAAAGGGAGTAAAGAAATGTAAAACTTTACTTTTCCGATAATAAATTTCCGTGAATATTTGTTGGAAATTAGACATATTTAATTCAGTGAAGGCGCTGTCATCTAGTGAGTGCGACTGTTATTATTAACCTATGCTAAGCAAATAGATAACTCTTATCTCCCAAGAATGTAATTCAATGTTAAAATATTTGTTCAAGTGTTAGTAGTTGTCAAAGGAATTTTATCTGAGGGGATGAATTGTCATTGAACAGTGGCAGAGGAACGATTTTCTGTTGGGGAGGAGGGACATTTTTTTTTTAATTTCAGTAATTTTAAAATTTGAAACTTTGTGTGTCTGTCTGTCCGGATGCTAAACTCGTTGCCAAACTAAGTTTGCAGTGACGTCACGGTTGAGCATGTGAGCCAACTTTTTTTTTTAGTATCAAAACCATTCCCAATCCTTTCTTTGGGAAGAGGATTTATTTGAAAGGAGGTTTTCAGTTTATTAAAGCGGGCACTTTGGGAATTTGGGTTATCTTTATTCATAAATTGTATTTGGGTCATCAATTTGGGCATCAGTTCATATTTATAACTTCTTGGCTTCTGCTGGCTCCCAATCCTCAATGGCATCTCTGGAGTTGTTCCGTCCTGTGATGACCAACATACAACAAATACCATACACCATATAATGTCAGAGCATATACATATTTAGCAAATGGATTCAACGGCCAAAATTATTTATAGAATGAAAAGTATATAGGGTATATGTGAAGACAAACGAACCAAATGCAATAATTAATAATAAGAAAGAGAGTCATATATTATGAATGACATATTTACATGATATAAATATTTTGTAATGGGTGACGTAATAAATGTATGCAGTGCACTTTTACGAGACAAACACTATTAGAGAGTTAAAGAGACAAATGTTGGGTTATCTTCTGCTTCGGGGCTGCTCGATGCTGATGTGAGACAAATGAAACCCTTGTTAGAAACAATGATGAAACATTAGTGCTGTGATGGATACGTGCGGTGATAGATGGTTTGGGTGATATATAGCAAGTTCTGGTTGAAGAGGTCGAAGAAGTCGTTATCGACTAAGATATGAGAATATATGGTGCTGAAATGGAGGTGAGTCGTGGAAGGCGTCTTGTTGGAAAGTATCAAGAAATAGTGGTTTTCCTTCTGCTATTTCCTTTCTGATGTATTTTGTACGGAGTGTTTCAAGAAATTCTGTGATTCGAGGAAGTCCATCCGTTGGTATAGGTCTGCAGTTGCAAAAGAAAGTTTGATTCTGTAGGCAAATCTCAGAGCATGTCTTTCGGAAATGGCAAGGCGGTCATCATATAGGTCATTTGGAGCAGCGATCCAACAGGTGTGACCACACGTTAAGGCAGGGCGTATGAAAACTTTGTACTTTTGATGACAGTCGGAATATGTAAGCCCCACGAGGTACCCACCAATCGCTTCAGTAAATTAAGACGTTGTGTAGTCTGTTTAGGAATTTTCTGCATATGTGGCTTCCAAGATAGTTTTGTATCGAAGATGACGCCTAGATATGTGGCCTGAGGATGACGTCGGACAGGAGTTTCATTTACTGTGATGTTAAACAGATTGGGATTACGGCGGATACGAGAACGGTATCGAGGTGGAAGAATGATGAGTGTTTTTGTCTTCTGTGCGTTTATAGTCAATTTCCATTTTGAGCACCAGTTTGTGAAGGTATTGACAGCAGGTTGTATGGTTGTGTTTATGGCATGAATGGAGTTTTCAGTTGTAAGAAAAGCTGTGTCATCAGCAGACTGATATAATGATATCTGTGGTGGAAGTGGAGGCATGTCTGAAACATACATGATGTATAAAAATGCTGAAAGGACAGAACAATGGAGAAAAATGGGATGAGAAAGAGTAGAATTTATGTTGATGTACGTGAGTCTTGTAGATAAGAAGGAGGAAATGAGACGAATATAAGAGTCAGGAAGATTAAAGGAATGAAGTTTGTAGATTAGTCCAGCATGCCAGACTCTATCGAAAGCTTTCTCCAAGTCAAAAAGCACTAAACATGAAGGTTTAGAAGTGTTATAATGATTGGTGATGGATTTGGTTAAACGAAGAAGTTGATCTAATGTGCTTATTTGGGGGCGGAAGCCTACTTGATGAATAGGTAGTAAGTGGTGTTCGTTGAGATGTTCATGAAGGCGGTGGACCAGGATCTTTTCAAAGATTTTACTGAGACATGATGTTAGCCGGATAGGGCGGTAGGATGAAAGGTTGCTAGGAGGTTTGTTTGGTTTAATGAAAAGAAGTGTTTTGGAGACCTTCCAGTGCTGAGGGTAATAGCCTGCTCGGAGCATGAAATTGTATACTGTTGCTAATAGTATGTGAACAATGAGGGTATATGATTTGATAAGCCTGTATGTTCTATTGTCAAATCCTGGAGCTGTGTTGATTTTCGAATGGATGAATGTTTGAATATCATTAGCTGTGATGAGTGATATAAGAACTGTATCTTCGAGATGGTGCTGAGAGCTTGGTTGTAAATAAGGTGGTTGATTAGTGGAGAGATGTTCACTTCTATTGTGAAGTGCTATGAGGTACAGAGTGATGGTTGGCGTGAAGATGGTTTGGAAGAAATCTGCGAAAGCGTCAGCTTTTTCTTGGTCATTAAAGGTTGGTAATCGGAAATGAGAGGATAGGTGGTACGCTGATATTAGCCTGTTGATTGGTGAAATTTTGTCCAGAACTTTGTTGGATGACTCAGTGTTGAAAGATGATTGCATGTTTTGATCCAGCTGCATCGTTTGTAGGCGTCAAGGTAGTTTGAAATCATGCGGTTCCAACGTCTATGCTGTCTTAATCACTCTGGATTTTGGATGATTCTACTCTGAATACGTCTATAGATAGGTGCTCCATTTAGAAGAAGGTCGTCAATTGTGTCTTGAGAATCAGAAAGAACTCTCACTAAATATCTATGTCCAGTTGCACAGAGTATGCGGATACAGCGTTTGATTTCGAAACCTTCATAGCGTAGTTCATCAGTGATTTCTTCATCAGTGTAGTCAAGCGGAACTCCTTTGATAATTACTGAAAGTGTTGGGGGTTTTCTTGGAGGCGGTGACTGTTTCTTTGATGAAGGATTTAACGACTGGATGTTGGCTTTTCGAATGATACTATGTTAATGATTTTGTGAGCAAACTGTTCATCTAGTGATTTTATGATTATTCCATTCTTAGTAAATATAATTTCATGGATATCGGCTCGAGGAAGATATTTTGTACTACTGTAAATAGTAGATGAAGCAAGGTTTGAAGTTGAGCTTGTCCTTGATGATGTAGTAGCCTGTTGAACGTCCATGGATATTGAATCGTAAGAAGCATTGCCTGGAGATGAGCGAGATTTCGAGCGTGGTTCTTTCTTCTTTGGCCTTTGAAGACAATAAAGTGTCACTGCGGCGCTTGCCAGATGATGTTTGATCTTTTCCAAGGATGGAATTCTTGTTCCCCTTCGGGCCCAAAGGGGTCCACCCGGAAGAAGAAAATCTCTGCATCCCTAGGGCTGAAGCCCAAAACGTTTGATAACTCATACAAAATAGTGCTGTGTATAGGTCAGAAATGAATAATGAAAAGCGAGATGATCAGTCTTTGTGCAATGACTACTTTTCTCAAACTAACCTCTCCCTCCGGCACTGAACAATGCTATCGATCCTATTGAGACCGTATACTTGCTTTTTCTCGCATGTGCGTATTGCAACACAAGTTCTTCGGTAGCAAGTTAACGAATCATAGCTAGGCTAGGTCAAGTTATTATTGTGCAGTATTTCTCGTTAATGTCCTTATAGTATTTTTATAAATTATCTACAACAATCTTTGAAAATGCGTTGAACCGTATTCGCAAAGTTTCTAGAACTATTATGTATTATCAACGACATACTTTTAAATCTTATTCCAGTTCCAGTTATTCAAACTTTTTAAACTTGTAGCGAAAATGTAGAAATAAGGACATCTCAAATTTGTGAGTGTACACAACTGCCATCTGTTGCGCACGAAACGTTCTCAGTGAGTACTTCAAAAGAAAATAATTCTAAATCTATTATAAATTATTCCGACAAACGTTTAATGCATTGGTTTTCAACTCTTGATGTCTTATAATCTCATAACGAAGGTTTAAATTCATATTTCAGAGTTAAGTAGTCTCAAAGAGCGAAGTTAACATTGCAAGTGAATACGTAAATATATGCATTCAATTTATGGTGTTTCATCAAAGAAATGGTGGTACCAGTTAAAGAAGTTACTTTACAAGAAGGAATTACAACAAAAGCATTCTTACTTTTAATCGTCTTTCACAATGTTGATGTGCAGTTGCCTCAAGAACATGGGATTCGCGGATCAAGAAACTGCATCACTAATTAAGTAAATGTTGCACTCTTGTATTATTTTTGTCACAATTTCGTCCATAGTTTACATCAATATACATGTAGTTATTAGCTGCTTTTAATTGTTTTTGCTACTTTATTAACATTAATTACATACAGAAAAGTACCAGAAGACCAGCTTTGCTACTCAAAATTCTTTCATCTTGAAGAATTACTGGTGCAAGTCGGGATAGCGTATTCGTTATGGAGCTAGAGCTTTTGCTATTATGTCACTGCAAACTTAGGTTGGTAAAGAGTTTACAACAGCTACATGTACAAATCTACATGCTTCCATTGATTTATACAAAAATTTTGAATCCATGTACATTAGACACTTGGGCAGGTTATATAAAAATTCCGGGTCGGCCAGTTTTCAATGTTGATGCCTTCTGAAAACCTCATTAAAAAAATGCTTCCATATCTTTGGGAACATTCACAAAAAACTTGGTGTAAATTTTATTCGTCACAGTAGGAAACCAATGTAGGTGTCACCGACGTATTCAACGCATCTTTATTTGTACATATCTATAGCTTTTCATTGATTTAGACTAAATTTTGCATACGCGTGCATTATTTACTGGGACAGATCATAGAGGCACTCCGGGAGCCTCAAATATCCCAGTTGTCAGTGTTGCCAACCTTTTCCCCTAAACATATCAAGTCTTGAAAGTACTTCCATAGCATTGGACGTATCTGCATTGACTTGCACCAAATTTTGTATCCATGTGCACTAACAACCTCATCTCATCTCACTTTCATTAAATGATTCTCTTTTTAAATTTCATAAGTTGTTTCCCATCCGGGATTCAAACCCTGAGCTCTGTGACTGATAGCCTGAAGCCCTTGACCACTGCAGTCGTCTATTACGCTATACTCAAATTAATCAGCGCCATCCAATTTGTCAATGACATTTTCTCTCATTGATAAACCATTCATTAGTTGAAGGTATGGAAATCATACTCCAGTTGATTATGCAATCACGGACTTTTGTTCAATCATTCGGTGAAGGGAATCTGAGATCAACTTGCAGCAAACGTATTATTGTTACCTGCTGGACACTTATTCAATTAATACACATTTCGACCTACCTTTTGTTCATAGAATTTCTGGGAATGACTTAGTTCCTTTCGGGAATCCCCTACAGAGCCATAGCGCAATTTCTGTATATGCACTTTTGGAGACAGCAGGATTGAAGTCTTTAACGCTAGCATGGCGCATCGCCTCTAATGTTAGTGGCGTTAGAAATATTCAATTCAAAAATTCATTTTCCGGTCTATTCTAAGAACTTTTTATTTCTAGTGTTTGACTCCCAATTTTTGTCCATTCTGAATATATATACATACAATGGTACAAAATTTGAGAGAGGAATTCTAACATTCTAACATCGAAACAAGAAAACAATTCATGTAAACATGGGTTGAATTTCGCTTCGTTTTCGAGATAGAGTAAAATCGACTCCTTGAAGTAATAAATACAATGAATATTTCGCCATATATCTTAAAGAATGCACTAAAATAAAATTTAGTTTCCGCAAGGTAATTTACATCAATACAGTGGATATTAGTAGTTAAAAAGTGATGCCATCCATAACTTCTACCTAGCCTAACTGAGACTCGTTAACGTGTTACCGAGGACCTTGTTAAGCACAAGTACAAGCGAAACCAGCACGTATACGATCCCATTAGGATTGACGGCACTTCTACAGTGTCGGAGGGTGCTAGTTAGTTTGAGTTTACAGCAGTCATTGTACAGAGACTGATCATTTTCATCCTCATTGTAAATTCCCTCGACACGAGTCATGCCTAAACCTGGAAAGCATTCACTTCCACCAGTGGTTCAACGCACTTCTTCAACTCCACTCAGCACTTCATCATCCAACCGCAAGAACAACACTCGTCAAGTAACTAAATCTCGGTCTCGATCTCCACCTTTGCGTCATTCAGGAAGCTCCGGATTACCACCAAATAAGAAGACTCACAATTTTAGCATCTCTGACCAAAAAGGGAAGACTCTGACTGTAAACAAACAACACCTGGTGCAAATCTTCAAAATCCTCCATTACATTCATTTCTGCTAACAAACTTTGATAGCATATTAAAGACACCGAAGCAACTTCTACATCAACTGGTCAAGAATGTATCTCGAAATAACATCTCTGAAATAATACCAACTCGCAAGGGACTAATAATAAAATCTTCTGATTCTAATCTAGCTTCCACAATTAGAAACAAATATAGTTTCGAGATCCTTGGGGCGACTGCTAAGCTCATCAGAATGGAATCCAGAACATAAGTCAAGCACCACCTCCACGCCGGCCTCCTATGTTATCAGTTGTCATACGCGGTGTGGATCCACAAGTCACTGATGACGAAGCAGAAACTGAGCTGAGAACCAAGGGGCATACCATCAACAAATGTCTTCGTATCATAACAAAGGAAGGCATGTCCAGCTACATGATCCGAGTACTGACGTCAGACCATCGATGAACTTCTCAAACATATAGCATATATCTATGAAAGGCGATAAAGGGTTGAACCATCCCGTACACCAACCCCATCTTGACTGCTAGTGTAATGCATCCTACTATTGTCAGGCTTAAAACCTGTAATGATTGAAAAGCTAACGAATATTTCCGTCCTGGTTACAGTACTACTACGTCTCTTCTCAAACTATCTGATGATATACTACGCTCAATTAATAGTAAGCTAGTCTCATTATTAGTACTGTTGGACTTCACCCGTGCTTTCGACTCGGTGGTACACGACCTACTACTTTCTCAACTTCATTATTATAATTTGTCTTTGCCGCACTTCAGTGGTTTCGTTCCTTTTTAACTGGTCACATCCAAAGTGTGAAAATTGGTCAGACCTTATCCAGATAATTACAGGTTAATAGAGGTGTTAAACACGGGTCAATTTTGGGTCCGTTACTCTTTTCGCTTTATATTTCGGATTTGCTTGTAAATTATTCAACTATGCATCAATTTGCCGTCGACGTACAATTACAAGTTGCATGTTTACCAAATCAAATTTATCGTGCCGCTGAGTTGATGAATATAGACCTTGATCGGATTCTGGACGGGTGTAGAGCAAATGGCCTAATTTTGAACCCCAGTAAATCTATGTATACCACAATAACGTACAGAATTTAAAACTATTTGATATAAATATTAAAATAAATCAGGTGAAAGTAGACTACTCGAGCTCGGTGAAAAGCTTAGGTATGATCATAGACTCCCATTAACAATGGTCAGAACATATTGCTAAGAAATGCAGTAAAGTTTATGGTATGCTTAGATGTCTTTATAGATTACGTGAATATCTATCTCAGAAAATAAAACTACTAGTTCAGGTACTAATCTTACCTCTTTTTGATTATTGCGATATGATTTATGGAAGCCGGATCACAAAAAGTATTAGTAATAAATTCAAAAGGTTCAAAATTCAAGTATGAGATTTTTTTTGTATAAACACATATGAATATATATTGCCTGTATTGAATCAGAATAAAATTTTAACTATGTCACGCAGAAGGAAATTATATGCTTGTACAATATCTCAACTAAAGGAAAACCACAATACTTATACGAGTTACTACAACAGAGAAATTTCGACCATTCGTACAACACTAGGAAACGTGATAAATTGTCTCTTCCATAGTGTACCACATCAGCATATCAATCTTCCTTTTCCTATGTATCAGCCAAGCTTTTGAACGAATTTCACATGGAGTGTAATCTAATTAACATCCTACTACTTCCTCTTTTTATTGTTAATTTATGTTTTCTCGTTTTGTCTTATATAAACGTCGTCTTGTATATGTTATTATTGTAATTGTAGGTCAGGTGTATATTGATAGTAATATGGAATATGCTCAAGCACTAGAAGTATGTCCACTGCAGTTTATTCCGATACTATATCATTGTGTAAGCCTTTATGTTTTATGTTTTATGTAATCTTTTTGTATGATGTAATCTTTTTTGTTTTATGTTTTTATATACTTTTTTCTTTTCTGTATACAGTTTATGTATGTAACTGTACTGACATGGGTTAGGTGGTAAAACAGCGTCAGCTGAATCTCACCCACGCTAATAAAGAAAGTTTGAATTGAATTGAATTGAATTGAATTGAATGGAATTGAATATTCTGGCTACAAATCTAGAATAAAAAAAACAAACTAAAACTTGTCATAGGTCTATAGATTTCTCATTCTTGTGAAATGTTTTGTTAACATTACAGTAAGAATTTAACAATATTAGCAGTAAATGTATACCCCATCTCCGGTTTTCAGAATTCTGTCGATATAACACTAATGCCAGGACGCTATTTGTCACCAAAATAGGTTGGACAGTAAATGCATGACTAAACAACTCCGCACCTATTAGAGTACTAGACATTAATACACTGATTTTCCCTCCCTATAAGAAAACAGGTAATTGACGCATCAGAAAAAAACACACGTGGTTTCAAACAGTAATGCCCTTCTACAAAAAAAATGTTCCCTGGTGATGTTACATCCTGCTCTGTTTAAAGTTCCCTGCTTCCCTCTCTATATATAAATACATATTAAACTTTCGAAAAGTGGTCTGGCGGCTCCCCACTTTTCGAAATTTTAATATGTATTTATATAGAGAGAGGGAAGCAGGGAACTTTAAACAGAGCAGGATGTAGCATCACCAGGGCACTTTTTTTTAGAAGGGCACTACTGCTGTAGAAGGGATGTAGCATCACAAGGGCTGAAAATTTGGGAATTTTTCCCTACAAATAAAGCCCTGACAAACCCAAGAAATTTGCACAGCACAACATCAGGATGAATATGAAAGTCTGAAAGATTTTCAATTGTTACTCTTTTCATAACCAAATATTCTTATATAAATATACGCCAGACTGGTAGGCAAACCTACAGGGCACCTTATACCAAGGCTTATCTCTACAGACTTAAGGTGTTTAAAACTTTATATATATATAGTTGGTGCGGATACATCGAACTTATTTATTTATTTATTGAACACAACAGGTTAATAGCCTAATTATTGTGTTCAGCATACACATATGACATTTTCTACATACACATATAGGCGTAACATACATATTTGGAGCTGCATGTAACATATTCTTCATAAAATATTCATTATTTTATACAAGAATGGAATTCTCTCATATTTACGTTAAATAGATCAATCTCAGGACATTCTTTAAGTATACAATTATATAATGAACACATTCTCCTAATGGGCGATATGTTCATTGCTTTAGTTCTTTGGGCCGAAAGGTGGAAGACAGCATTACGCGGTCGAGTTGCTCTATGAGGTACATACAGCTCCTAATTCGGATAATAAGTTTTCTGAGTCGATTAAGAGTTTGTGTAGGAAAGTTAAGAGAAAATTAACTCTTCTGTTTTTAAGAGATTGTAACCTGTACTTATTTACCAAGTCTGAGTACTTTTCAAATTTAGGATGTATTCCGGTTTCTTTGTATGTCAAAAGTCGTAAAAATTTAGACTGTATAATTTCAATTTGCCGAAAGTTCTTCTGTGTATTAGAATCCCATATTATTGTTGCGTATTCTAACTTTGACCTAACATACGCTGTATATAAAGTTTTTAAGACATTAATATTCGAGAAATCGCTAGTTAACCTCATTACAAACCCGAGGTTCCTGTAGGCTTAGCTAACAAGGAGATTTATGTGCATGTCGAATGAGAGGTTTGATTTAATTGTTACGCCACGATCAGTAATAGAATCTACTCGAACTAGTGGAGAGCCATTAATTTTGTATTCGAATATCAAAAAGTTTGTTTTTCTCGTATATGACATTACACTACATTTATTAATATTTAATAATAACATGTACGTTTTACACCAATTGGAGACTGATTAATATCATTTTGTAAGGAGGCCGTGTCCAATTCGGAGGGAATACTACAATACATTTTTAAATCATCTGCAAACAGAAGTTTCTTGGAGGATGTTATGACAGCAGGCAATTCATTTACAAATAATAAGAACAAAAGAGGTCCAAGGTTCGATCCTTGAGGCACACCAGAATTTACAACATATTCCTCGGTTATACTATGTTTGTAACGAACACGGTGTTTACGGTGACACAAATAGGATGCTATTAACTGGCGAAGTGTTTCTGAGAAGTTGAATGTTACAAGCTTGCTAAGTAGGATGTCATGATTAATGACATCAAAGGCTTTCGAAAAGTCTGTGTAAATTACGTCTACTTGACCTTTATTATCAATTTGTCTAGCAAAAAATGTGTGAATTCAACAAGGTTGGTTACAGTCGATTTGTTTGGCAAAAGTCCATGTTGGAAGGGCGAGATAATTTACCGAACGTGTGAGTATATACGTTCATGTATAATAATTTCAAATACTTTGGCTGGCGCAGATATTATGGCAATTGGGCGATAATTGTTAATATCATTACTCGTGCCACTACTTTTAGGAATGGGACATATATCGGCAAGTTTCCATTTTGCAGGGAATTCACAGGTTGCTAGTGATTTATTGAAAATCGCTTGCAGTGGATATAATAGCATTTCAGAGCAGCCTTTGATAATAT
>JAGDQP010067271.1:0-11171 GCA_022664845.1 Lepisma saccharinum
TATTCCAGAAATGTCATGTACTAGAAATTATTAACGATGTGATTTCAGATTTTAGATCCTCAAGACAACCTCTCAAAACACTTTATAGTATCAAAATTACTTGATACTATACCATATTTTTTTTTATAAAATTAGAATCCATTTGAAAAATGTATGTACGTAGTTCCGTTTCCAAACTCTTATACTTTTCTAGTAAAAAGTAAATCTTGGCTTGTAACGATCCATCTACATACTCTAAAAAGTCTGCAGATACTTGTGGGTTATAAGTGTAGACGACTACACTGTTATTTCGAGAAACAGAATCACTAGTAATACTAGTCACATCGTGATACTAGTCCGTTGACTTGTAGCTAGTATTTTACAACTGTAAGTTTGAGAAACAGGGACTTGTGAAACGAATTGATATTAATAGTGTAGAGACTAGTAAAACTGTTCCAAAAGTTTTGAGAAACCGGCCGCTGAACATAGTAATAATATTTCTGGAAATATAGCTTCAGCTAAGAACATTAGTCCAGTGGAACGACGTCAGACTACTGAGTATTGAAAGTGATTAATGTAGGTTCGAACCCCTCTTCTTGCCGAAGATATTTTTACAAGGCAAAAGTGAACAATCGAATAGACCCTTCTGTTCATGAATGTCGAATACTAATAAATGTGGAAGCAGCTATATTCCCTTTGGTAGGAACGTCCTTGTAGAAGAAGAAGAAGACGACGATGAATATTGGAAGATTCATACTAAAGTATCTGTGTATTAACAGTGCAAATACGAAGAAGTCATTGACCTGAAGCGTCAAGTTTTCTTGTACGGTACTTCTTTAACACAGGACAACTGTAGCATGTGTTGCGTAGAATTTTAGAAGCGAAATGTGTGGTGCAGTGGTTTCGTCTTCACCTTTCATTCTGGTGACCCGGGTTCGATTCGCAGTCAGCGCCATATTTTTTCGACTAAACTGGTACCTTCAACTATTTACAGAACTCAATCAGAAATTCTCTTTGGGTCTGAGAGAAAAGAAGCATCACTAGCTAGAATCAGAAAGTAAACCTTGTGTTTGCATTTGTTCTTTAGGTAATAATACATCAATCTAGTTTCAAGGTTTTCATAGATCTTTCTCTATCCTTCTCTTTCTTTCCATGACTTCATCAATTATTTTTTTTCTGTTTCTCTCTTACTAATTCCTTCTCCTACACACACACTCTCTGTCATTATGTGAGTGTGTGTTTATTCTATCTCTGCAGATTATTATAAATATTAGTTTATTCGTGTCGTGAGGAAAATTACCCGGTACTACTTCAGTTAGGATAGATGGTCGTACTAACAGCTTTCGATTGCTAAGCCAACGCTATAGCAACTGAGCTACGGCCACTTGATCGATCTCGGTCTCCATGTCGATCCATCAACACGGCATTAAGAAGCAATATGCCGATTCACAGAGCGACAGGTTTATATATTTTACTCGTTGGGTTTGCATGTTATTTATAGCTTTTAGGCACCCATGGATCACTCCAAAATAAGGTTTTGTGAAATGCGGTAGGGAGTCGGCCAGGACGTAAAGTGAAGGTATCATCCCAGTACATGCCTGGTGTGGCTGAGGAAAACACTGGGAAATGCTAAGTCAGGACAGTCAACCGCTGGTACCGAACCGAGGACCTCCCGAATTCGAAACCAACACTCTCCAAAGTTAGATATGTTGGGCGTTTGGAACGAAACATACTCATATCTACGTTTATCACATGCACGCATACACACATATATTTTTCTGGAAAGGGAAAGATCTTAATTTATCTCAGATATTCTCCATATGATGTTCACAGATTCATACTTTTATTTGTATCTGTTGAATATCAATATATATATATATATATATATATAGTATATATATGTATTGTGTATATTGTATATATATGTATACTCCTCCCTTCGGAGAAAGACCTCATCCACTAGTGGATTGAATATGACTGTGATATATATCATGCAACATATTTTGTGTATTTTGCTGATAACATCTTCTTTGTAACGTAAATGACAACATAATATCAGAAATTATAAAGCATAAATATCGTGCCCCATTTTTAAGAACTGATAGAAACAGACGTTTTGTCTTGTCTTTCGTGCATAACATTAGTGTTCTATGGAATACTGGATTCATTAAGAAAGAAATAATTACCTAGTAACCATAGGTTTCAGCGTTCATTTTCGTTTCTTCATGTTCGGTAAGGATTTTTTTACTGGACAATTTAAATTAAGTCTTTCAGTAAATTTCAACTAATGGCCCAACTAAAGTAAAATTGCGTTAGGTTCCCTGTTTTGCTTTTTCAAATGCGATCTCTCTCTCTTTTCATTCTTTCGTACATACTACAAGAAACCATAAATATCTTTCCAGAAGCCAGGACATGCGATAATGATTTCTCTTAAAGAAAAAAATATCCAACCCTTGCTCGTTCACGCACACACTCTCAGAATCACACATCGCTCCCTCTACGTCAGTTGGGTTATCTATCTTCTAGGGTTGGAGAAAAATCGTGTATAATAAAGTCATGTGAACATTATTTTGGCCATGATAGTACACTAACTTTAACGAATGGTTACATTTCTAGGACTGTTTTCAGAAAAAGGGCTCTGATTTACTACAATAGAGCCTTACGTCGTATAATGGAACTGCCTTAAAAGCTACATCTCTGAGTGAAGGATGAACTTAGTAGCATGGTGTTGATTTGCTGCGATTATTGTTAGCTAAGTTATCGTTAGGTAGATCAGTATGTGCTCGCCGGTAATTAGCAGCATAGTTTCAGATGCGAGTATGAACACAGCAGCATCTGAAGATATTGTGATTCTAGCAAAGGTTGGAGAGTAAAGGATCTTAGTAAATCCGTAGTCGTACAGTGTCCATTTGTTGGGCTTAATTACTGAGCCGCCGTAGCTCGAGTCACGGCAGACAACTCGTAGGAACAGGTCGTCTTTCTCGGGTGCTCCCTAGTAGCTGCTGTGAGGCGACGTGTTAGTTCATGTGTTTGACGGGAGTTAAGCAAAAGTTTTTTGCTACCTTTTTCGTATCTCTGATTTGGTTTTGCGACATAAACTGGTTAGCAGGAACAGTCTGTTATTTGTGTGTGTGTGTGTGTGTGTTGGCTTATGAGGCCAGGTGCCTGGAAGTCTAATGGTGGAGAAGTGATCGTTTCTTTTTTGTAAAATTGTAGTACCTATGAGTGGCAAGCAAGCAGAAACTCAACCATTGCGTCAGAGTGTGAGTACGTCGGAACATTGCAATGTTTAATGGGTCAAGAAAAGACACGTGTTTTGTGAAAGAATTACTGGATTAGGAGTTACCTTGTGTATGATTGGCACCGTAAAACAATTTTTCAGTGATATTCGGGAGTGGCGTTGTGCGCTACTATGAAGTCTGTTGGGCTAGTCTTTTAATTGGAGTATAGCCACTATGAAAATCGAATGACAAAACACTCTCCGTGCTCATTTCCAAAATGTTAAAAGACTACCGTCCAGTTTGACGGCCCATGTTTTCATTCAGGAAACTTTTGGGCTAAAAGTACAGGAAATTTTATCGATTGAAATGGATTTCCTTTCTCGTTTGCTCTTTTTAAAACTTATTTCTCCTGAACTATGTAACGCACTTTTACTCAAATGTGGAGGTACGGTGAATTATCGGGATGAAACTGGGACCTATCGTTTGTCAGTGGATCTTGCGGCAAAACCGATTTCATTAGTCCGAATATCACCGGTACCACTGGAATTAACGGACGACATACTTCGCACTGAATTAAGGGAATATGGTCAAATTCAGGAGATTGAGGAGGAACGTTTTACAGAAGACCATATATATGTGAATATTTGCACGGGCAAGAAGCTAGTTAAAATGTTTCAAGGCAAGGACATTCCAAACATAGTCCCGATGTGTGGGCTACGTTTGGCAGTCCAGTATCAGTTCCAACCGATCACGTGTAACTATTGTTTAAAACCAGGGAATCTTGTGGCCAGTTGCGAAGCCACAAAAACAATACACGGGTAACCGGGGTCCTCGCAGTGGCCGGGAGAATACCACGCGGCAGATTCCCCGACAAGAAACTGCGGCCCAAGTGAGTGCTGTGGCAATACCGGACTTTTACAAACAGTTTCCGAGTGTTCTGGAAAGCACGCGCCCACGACCGGTTAGTGACACTGCGTCTGAAGGGTCAGAACCTGTAGTACCGGGGCAACCTTCTGTGGTCCGACCCCGGGTCTTCTGGACGCTTAAGTTTTCATACGTCTTTAACGGGAATTAAAGATAGATTGAACACGACAGTGGCGAGGTTAGACAGTGGAACGCCAGGGGAGATGGGGGCGAGGGGCACTGACTTTCATTTAGCACCTCAGCTTCAGTTTACTTCGTTACCAGTACTCAAGACTTCTTCTAGAACCGTCGAAATGTCACCACCCAAGGATGCCACGTGTGATACGGACAGTGATCAGTGTAATGCGGTGGATGGGGACAGGGTACCTCTGTCCCAGCAAGCAGAAGACCAACCGCAGATTGGAAGCAGTGTACGCCCGGAAGAGAGGCATCTCGATGGCCCAGAGGACTGGCAGGATGCGGTGGAGCATATGGACTTGGAGAACCCCGCGACTACCGGACGACCGCCAACGGTTACTGAGACTATCAAGGTAAGTGACCTAGAAGCGGCTTTGGAGAACAATCCCGAGGCAGCCACTGGGGGCAGGGAGGTGGACCAAGATACTGGTGTGGACAGTGTGACGGAAGTGGATAGTGGTCACGCGCTCTTAGCTGGCTGGCAGGGGAACCTGCAAGCGGAGCCAGAGGGAGCAGACATCGGGAAGTGTAACGAAACTGTTGTGTGGTTTATTTTATTATTTTTTCTAGAGGGTGTTCAGGGTGTATAACTGTTTTTTTTGCTTATGTGTCACCGTTTTCGAAGCCAGGGTATATACAAGTATGTTTGCACGAGTTTGTTTCTTAGGTGTTATTTTAGTTTGACGGCCCCTTCCTCTGGGCTTATTGCACAACGTAGTATAATCAGTATGATGCGACCACATTGCTATCGCCTGGCGACAGTAAATATTCATGGTCTATCTTTAAATAGTACTCTTTTGCGGGCTATGAATGATTTTCTTTATAGATATGATATTCATCTCTTATTTATACAGGAGAATAGGCTGTTAGATCCGGTTTATTTTCCGCAGTATAATGTGATCCAGTCGAGTTCTAAAAATGCCAGCGGCACGGCAATTCTCGCCCGGATATATATATTCCACTTCAACAAGTGTGTGGACCTATCTCTCCACGCGTAACTCGGACCCATTGAAATTATTATAATTTTCTGTCGGTATATGGTCAAACGACAGGGGCTCCGGTTGAGGAGTGTAATAGGTTTTTTGTAGAAGATGTGGCAGAAACGTCACAGGATGGTCAGCGCAATCTAACTGTGGCAGGAGATTTCAATAGTACCTTAAACAAAACAGAATCTGAACCTCATAATTTTGTGTCGCAGAGTTTCAAACAGTTAGTATCTACGTTTGACATAGTAGATATTTGGTCCATTAAAAATAAGCACCAGCCAGGGTGGACTTTTATCACGTCGCACTCCCGAAGCCGTATCGATCGTTTCCTAATAAGTAAGGAGCTGGTAGAGAAAGTTAGCAAAGTAGAGTTAGTAGGAACCTGTTTTACTGATCATTCTGCAGTGATCTTGCATTTGAATTTAGAACCATTGCAGACCCTCAGAAGGGTGGCATATTAACACACAGATTTTTGACCTAGAAGAGTTTAAAGCACAATTTAGTCAATTCTGGTTCCATCTGGGACAGAATCGCAAACCGAACCAGTCGCTTACGGACTGGTGGTATAAATATGCTAAGTATAAGATTAAAACATTTTGTAAATTTTTCCAACTGGAACGTGCACGTTACGCGAAAGAAGAAAAGGCCTATTATTATAACCTTTTACAGGAATACCAGAACAGATATGTACAGGGCGACCATACGGTTTTCTCTCAGATTAAAGAAATGAAGACGATCATTTTAGAGCTGACACGTCATAAAACCCAGGGGGTGTTGATCCGCTCTAAAAGCGATCTGGTGGACGCTCAGGAACAGATTTGCTTGGACTTGATCAAAAGTGAAAAGTTCCGCGGGAAACAGAATCATATTGTACATTTATAAGATGATAATGGCAAAATTCATAGTTATGCTGAGGTCCGCACTTATTTGTACCAATATTACCGGGACCATTTTCAATTCCCTGAAGATACTAACCACACGTACATGTTATTGGACTATCCGGTGCCGGAGATACCGGAACACGTTCTAGAGAGGCTAGAGGCGCCGTTTACCCCTCAAGAAGTCGGTACAGTATTGGAGCAAAGAAAGAACCCGAAAAGTCCGGGTGTAGATGCCATCCGGTTTATACGAAGTGTACAAACATTTTTCTGATATTTTTGTAACCTTTTTGACTCAGGTTTTTCATTAAATTCGTCAGGTGGGATATATTCCCATTTATATGTTGACCGGGTTAGTTATCCCGGGAAGAAACAGCACATCCAAATCATACGTCCTATCCAGTTACTTAACACCGATATGAAATTATTCAGTAGATGCCTCAAGAACAGGTTACAGTCGATCAGTCCTTATTTCTTACATCGGCAACAGTATGGTATCGGACCGCTCCCCCCCCCCTTCCTTTTTTTAGCCTTGGCGAATATACGTGACTATATTCAGAGTTTTGCTAACTACCCTCCGACCAAATATGCGATTGTAAACGTCGATTTTGCGGAAGCTTTTAATAGGATCAAGTTTGGCTACCTTGAGAAATTATTCACCTTTTATAAGTTACCACCGTATATGACTAGGATACTGAGTGCGTATTATCGTTGCAGGAAAATGGCGATTAAAATTCATCAACAATGTATGCCAAGTTTTGTTATTAAAGGAGGTCCTTACCTCAGGGGGACGCACTCAGTCCCCTGATGTATTCCCTGGCGGTTGCCCCTTTGCTTCACCGGCTCGAGCTGTGTATGACTGGCAATCCGCAGCGCTCTCTCACTTTAACAGTCCAATCCTATGTGGATGATTTGGCCCTGTTCACCGCGTCCCCGCCTGAACTGCCAAGAATTCAACGCGAAATAGAATTGGGCGAACAGGCATCCGGAGCACATGTGAATGTTGAGAAAACTAATAACTCCACAAGGAGATATTGAATATGCAGCCTATTATAGGACGGAAGCAGGTCTGAAAATTCTTGGCATTGAGTGGCATTGGAATTTTGACACTATGCTTAATGACACGTATCAAAAGATATGTTATCTACTAAGCCACAATAAAACCAGACGTTTTAATTTATTAGCTAGGCGAGATTTTATACACTCTTTTGTTTTTTCGTGTATATGGTACAGGGCCCAGATTTTTATTCCACCGGATTGGTTTTTAAAAAAGTACAAACGCCGATCACTCTTTTTCTCTGGCACAGACAAGTGTTCAAGGTAGCGTATACGACACTTGTTTTACCTCTCAAGGACGGGGGAGTCAACTTCCTGGATCTCAAAATGCAAGTCTAAAGCCTGCTATTACAAAGGACGATTCGAATTTTAACCGAGTTTGAATTTACGCTTCCGGCCCGGTATCTCGAACATCTTATTCACGAATGTGATTTCCCCGTTCCTTTGGTGGCACCTACTAATCTTGCACCGGCAGTGAGGAAAAATGTTTTCTGTGCCTCTATTGTTATTGAGATTGTGTATTTTCTATTACGACAGGTAGATGTAGATGAGTGGTCTGCTAAACAAATGTATGTGTTTTTGCAACAACGTAAGAGTCACGGCGTACCTGCGCCAAAAAGAACACTGAACTTTCCACATGTAGACTGGCCACGCATTTGGAGTAATATCCATCTGGGCACCCTTACTAAACACCAACGTGCTCTTTGGTATGCCCTAGTTCACGATATTGTTTTCACAGGAGAGAAACGATATAAAATTGGTATGCAGCCAACCAATATATGTAATGTATGTAAACAAGTAGATACTTTAGAACATCAATTACAATAGTGTACGCGTACGAGGGACGTATGGACCTTATATGCCACGTTAATTGCTAGAATGTGCAGGACAGCCACTAACATGGTAACAGCGGCAGCTTTTGTTTTATTTCCCGATTTTAATTTCTTTCCTCGTACGAAACATAATGCTGTCATTTGGTTAACTGGGTAAACTATAGCTTTACTCTGCCCGGAGGATGAACATAAACATCCGGAGCTCTATGTCACATTTTTAATGCACCAATACCGGATACCCGAAAGCAATTACAGGAAAACTAGGTTTGCTAACTTTCTCAGGGTCCTAGATGACCTATGTCCTAATTAGGTATAAGGTATTCTCGATATGTTGTAGCCGAGGTCATCTATTTTTATATGGAGGAAGGGGTCATATTCTTGACCTTATGTTTTTTATTAACTTTATGTGGCCTGTTTGTTTTTGGTTTTTGGCTTTTTTGCTAGTTTCGAGGCATAATGTCTGTGTGTTTACTCGTCGTGCTATGCTCTCGGGGCAGTGTGTTGCCCAGGGGATGCCGTCATGTCCATTATAAAATGTAACTGTTGTTGACCTTTCAAAAATAAAATGATAAGTAAAAAAATAAAAGTAGCTCAGTGGTTCAAGACGTCAGCTTGAGTTCGCTCAAGCAAGTCGTGTTTGTGTGAGCTCCGTGTTAGTGGAGTGCGCCTTTACGTGTACTATTCAGATATAGTGTCCAGTGTCTTTTTCTTTTCCTTTTTTTTTGTGTGTTTTCTGTTTACAGTATGAACACAGTACAACGAAAAAATACAATTAGTGTCAGCTTACGTAGTTTAAATCAACGAGCGAATGCATTGGCATTTCACGAAGCAGTTGCGGAACAATTAAAGCTTCAGGAAGGACAAGTGGAGTCGATCGAATTTGACAGTTACAAGAAATTAGCGTTCATTTGCTGTTCAACATTGGAGATAGCACAAAAAGCAATCCAATTGTGCCAAGGTAAACTAATTATAGAAGAAGGGGGAATACTCCATGAACTACCCGTCCAATTAGAGTCAAACGGCACATTTCAAATAGTGGCATTCATTTTACCTCTTGAAGTGTCCGACGAACAGGCAAAGGCCATTTTTCAGCCGTATGGAACTGTGACGAACGTTTCAAAAATTTATTATTCTCAATACTATCGCTTTAAAGTATATACAGGAAAGCGTGTCATTACTTTTAGCAAACTGTGTAGGAAGCTTCCAATTTTTTAAAATACTTTGGGGCTCAATATCCAGGTTTTTTCTCATTTCCAACAAGACATTTGTGCCAAATGTAATGAACTTAATGAAGAAAATCATCAGTGTACAATCGCGATACCACAAACGAGGAAAGTGTTTCCACCAAATTTAAATTCCAAATACTCTCCCCCTGAAATAGCGTCATACACTACATTCCCTGACCTAACAGCTTCGCGTCTACGAGGCCACACAGAAACGGCGATTAGGCCTAACGAGCCAAACGGAACTCTAGCTGTTCCAGTAAGTGAGCGAGATACCCTCGGGCTAGTTTCTTCCGAAGCCAAAGAAAAAAAAGAAGACAAGGACTCACTCAACACGGAAGATAGTGTTTTGCCCGTCCTCAGTCCGGGAGGTGAAAGTGCAATAGAAGGTGTTACTTCGCAAGCAATTGTATCAGTGAATCCGATACCACAAATCACAAAAGAAAGTGTCCTTTCTAGTGCATCTGTCTCAGACGACTACTCCAGTGACACAAGTATACAGGGGCACCCTCCGCCAGAAGGTTCAACCGTACAACGTCGCCCAAAAACTGCGAGTTCCAAACGAAAACGCCGCAAAGCGTTTTCTAAGCTCAAAAAAGAAGATATATCTACCCCTAGTGAAGTGCGTGCCCAGCCCAAGCGGCCCCCCCGGTCGGAATCCTTACAAGCATTGAAGAACCGATTGACGGCATCGTACCCTAACAAAGAGGAAGGTGGAAAAGACCATTAGTAAAGTCTCATCACAGGTTTCAGTTTTGTTATTACCAATCTACTGACAAAGTGGTAAGTGACTGTTTTGTATTTTTTTTTCCTTGCAAGTACTATCTATCAAGTGCCATGCAAAAGTCAGGAGGCAAAGTGCTTGTTGTCATATTAATGATTTTAAAGGTTCTAACCTTTAACCTGGCAAGCACGCAATCCGAACAAAAAATACAAGTCCTGCAACAGTTTTTACACCATCACGACGTGCACGCCGCCTGTTTCCAAGAGACGGAGATTGACAGTTTAAAGTTACGTAATTATAATGTATATTCTTCACATATATTTAAACCAACGAAATGTGTAGCAGTTGCCATTCGCGGAGATTTGAACTTTACCGATGTGTATATTCATCCATCCGGGTCTATGATTTCAGGAAAAATACAAAATTATGCAATCATTTGCGCTCATTTACCTTCAGGTAATTCCCACAGACAGGCCCGCGAGTCGTTTTTCCGGGACGACATTACTCTCGAACTTCAGAGACGTCGTCCATTACAAACTATATTATGTATGGACGCCAACGCAACACGCCGAGCTCAAGACTCTTGTCATAAGGGAAATATTCGTCCAGAACTTATTAACTTAACTAAAGAATTTTCATTAGTGGACGCCTATGAATGTTGCAACCCAAACGTGTATATGCCAACATATATATACAAAGAAGGTAGTTCCCGTATTGATCACATATATGTACCTCAATCAATCCAGCCACACTTGGTGCGTGCCATAAATTATCCAATGCCATTCTCAGATCATAATGTCGTATTGGTCACTTTAAAAATAGAGCTCCAAACTCACTTGAGACGCGACTATGTATGCCATTTGAATACCTCAATCCTAACTGACGAAGAATACATAAATAGTATTAAAAGCATGATCAGTAACGCACGTAAACAAGCGTTATACAAATCAAAACCTTCTCAATGGTGGTATAATTTTAAAAAATCACTTATCTATTTCTCCAAACAGTATTAACTTGAAAAATCCAAACACAAAAAATGTCTGATCGAATATTATTATAAGGTATTAAATGAATATCATAAACAACTGGCATCAGGAAAGCCCGTTCTTCTTAAAATTAAAAACATCCAAAATTTGTTGCTTAATCTTCACAAATCAACAAATTTTGGCT
>JAGDQP010067273.1:0-11171 GCA_022664845.1 Lepisma saccharinum
AACACTGTACTTTGAGTTAAAACCACTGCCCCACTTCAAAAATTACATTATCCCGGGTGTCAGCATGGCGTTCTAAGAGTGGGTGTTTCATTCTATAAAGAAAAAGAAGCCACACGATGCTAAGTATAGGAAATATGGAAAATGGGCCAAACTTCCGAATCCTAATTGCGTTACTTTCGAAATGAATGAACTTACAAAATGAGCTTTTTCTCGACTCCTCTTCTGGACAGGAGTAAGCAATCGTGGCACAAAACGTGCATGAAGGTGCAGTTGGCGATTAATTATATTCTACATGGACCCATAACTACTAGCGATTAGAGCCATGACACTTTAATGGTCATCTTGTCTTTCAGTGTCATCATCTTCACTTTGTTGCTCAGAGTGGCATCTTCTGTGATTGAAGGTCTCTCTGTCCTGGGATCATCCACAATCATCAGATTACCAGTTTGGAATTTGTGTTTGCACTTGGGTACCATCTCATAGGATGAGCTTTTATTCCCATACACGGCATTCTTCTTATCATGAATTACTTTCGCTGATGTACCCTGGAGATGCAGGAACTTAACCACGTCCCGTGCCTCAAATTTGTCAATCAAAACACATATAAATTCGCTGGAAATTAAAGTACAAAAATAAACATCAGAAATAGACAAAAAAAATTGTGTTGAGCACACAAAGACCTAACCACAACAAAAATGTCAAAGGGTGTTTCAAGTTACTCCCATCAGGGTGATTGTACGAATTTTTCGATACTCCCTCGTATCTACACATTCTGCAGACAAAAATAGAAAATGTACACATCTGGATTCGAACTTACGTCCTCGAGCTTCGCAACCTCTGGAAGAAGCCAGCTGCTAGTGTAGGAAATTTTAACGTTATATTCTTACGTAGCAGATTTTCCATACAGAAAACACTCCTAAAAGTATTCGAACTTTCAATATTCAAGCTAATTCAGTATCTCTTTGATCTCACCCCGTATCTAAATGCCAATTTGGATGCTAGTCTGTAAAATGGAATGGAAGCAATTTGAAATATTTATTCTAAAAGCAGTTGGCAACACTGTCAATTGCTACTGCTACCCGGTGAATCTTTATAATATTTCCTAATATCTAAATGCCAAACTTGGTGTAGATCCGTCTAATGGTGAGAAAGCTATTTGAATTACTGATTTTTTTATTTTTTTTGGAAATGTTGATAATTGTAATGCCTATGGCGCCTGTAGTACCTCTCTGATCTCAATCAGTATCTAAAAGCCAAGTTTGGTGCAGCTACGTCAAACTGTGTGGAACCAATATAAAAAAAAATATTGGTAACACTGTTCACTGTGAAGCATGCGGTACCCAGAGTGCCTCTGAACTGTCCCAGTATCTAAATGCCAAGTTTGATGCTGGTTTGTCCTATGGTATGAAAGGAATTTGACATAGATTTATTGTAATTAGTTGACAACTGCGGCACCCGGAGTACTTCTATGACCTGTGCCAGTACCTAAAGTATATGTACGCAAAATTTTGGTTAAATCAACGGGCACAATTAGATTTCTATAAGTAAACACAGTTGTAAAAATGTAAAGTTTTAAATTGGTTTGCAGCACTGACAATAAGAGGCTGGTACAAAATTGTTCTATTGTGTCCACTAACGTATATGCCAAGTTTGGTGCGGTTACGTCAAAAAGTGTGAGAGCAATTGAAAATTTTAATTTCAAAATTGGTTTTCAACACTGAGAACTCGGCGACCGGGATACCTGTGCCTCCGGAACGTGCGATAACATATCTAGGTATAAATACGAACATGTTAAAAAATGTTCATGAAAATCGGTCCAGTAGAAATTGCTGGGCGACTGGGCAAAAGTTTTATGAAATTATTTTAAATGTATATATAGATTGGAATCAGTTGATGCTCCAATCGCTGTTCTCATTGGTGTGCGAGTCATTAAGAAATTCACGCCTCAAACGGAAGGAATTCAATAAGATGGATGGAATTCGAAAATATCGCATCACAGCAATATTACTTTAGAAAAGTTCTTAGAAGCATCTTAAGCAATTTTAACCTTTATTTTTACTTGTTCTATCGTGTTTCGCAACTTTGAAATGTATTATGTGTTTACTTTTCTAGTAGTTTAAAAGTTATCCTGGAAGGAAGTTCTTTAAGAGTGCTAAGAGGAAACTTTTTGTTCGCTGGATGACTGCACAATATATTCGAGCATCATCTTGGTAAACAAAATACGACGAGCTTACTGAACTTTTAAGAACTTGTCTGGAAAGTTTTAAGTATTTTTTCTTATTTTAGTGCAAAAACACACATTTTCGAATCCTAAGTATTTTGCTGCATCAAATATGAATCGTAAACAACGGTAATATTTTTTCTCCTCTTTACTTTTTTTTTGTAGATTTATCAGAATTCATTCTAGTTTTTCTTATACTTTAAATTTTGTTTGTTTTCATATATCTTGCGTATCTTAGAGAATAAAGAAATTATAAAGAATATCTTTATAATTCATTGTCGCTCTTCTATTCCATAAAAAAAATATAGAAACATGACTTCCTTCTACCGTTCAGTACTACTATTAATTCATAACATGCTTGCAAGGGAAGTATCTGAGTGGGCACTCGAAAATGAAAAACGTTTACAATGCATTTCATAGAATAGGAAATGTACCGTAAATATCAGTAAAGAACCCCTTGCTTATTGAAGTAAGAGACAAAATTATATGCATGTAGAAAGTAGGATAGAGCACAATTTACTCTTCAAGTCTGCACAATGATGATATTTATCCTTAGGAAGTGTATGCAATGTTAAAAAGGCCTAAGACATGAAGCAATATTTTTCCTTTTAAACGTGATATGCGGAGTATAAAGAAAATGTATCTTGATTTTACACAACTCGCCTTTTCTCGCTCGATAGTATGCCACTGAATTGTGTAAAACGTTAAAAATAGAAGAAAAAGCTGAAGAGCATTCTTCTTAACTAGTAGAAAAAATGCTGTTGTGAAAACCCTAACCGCACAGAGTTTCGAGCCAATATCGGCTCAATACTGCACCATGGAACGACCGATATAGATCAAGGTTGACCCAGTACTGGGAAGAAATTGGCCCGATATCCTGTGCTGCGAGAGAAGGAATACTTACCTTAGCAGGAATCGAACCCCAGCCATCGAACCAGGGATACGCCGCTCCATCGACTATGATAGGTAGCAAACTGCCAGCCAACATTTTTTAAATGTTTTTACTCCACGCTACGTAATTGATACATCTGATAGATGGCAATGCAGTGCAGGTGGCATATTTTTGAGGGTGATATCATAAATCTCAACCCTGCCAGGCAGTGACATAATCTCTTCTTTGTTATTGTTCTGTAACGGAAATTCAAAATTAGTCATATCATTTGCAAACGTCAACTACCATCGCACGTTACTAGCCGCCTAATGTAGTCTATAGAGCAGCAGATTCTAGATAGGATGACGGGGTTCGAATCCCACCAAGGTAAGTTTTCCTTTTCTTACAACACTTTCTCTAATAGTTATGAAAAATGTTTCCCTGATGTTTCTTTTCCAATTCCAACGTTTCATGCAATTCGCTGACATATTATCAAGCGAAAAAATGGTGGGTTATGTAAAATCAAGATATATTTTCTTTATATTCTATGGGCATCACGTTTTAAAACAAAATTATTGCTCCCTGTCTTATGCCTTTTAACATTTCATACACTTCACGAGCATAAATATCACTATTACTCGTAATCAAGCAATATATTGTGTTCTACTCTCACTTTCTACAGTCATATAAGTTTATACTTAAAAAAGCAAGGGTTTCCTTTCTGATTTATAGAGTAAATTAACTATTCTATGAAATGAACTGCAATCATTTTTCGTTTTCGAGTGCTCACTCCGACACTTTCCTTGTTAGAGTGACTTGCTTGGATTGACTTAAGCGAATCGGATTAACTTGTTCAGACTGACTTTATGCATTGGTTACTGCGGTGTGGAATGCAATCGGGAAACGAAACATTATAATGTCTTGCTTTGAAAGCATAATATTATCCAGTGAGAAGGTTAAACGTATTTGAAACAGTTCTTTCAGTGGTCATCTTGCAGTTCAGAAGATAATGGACTGTTCTCCATAAAGTGCTCAGCATGAATTCAACGGTTCGGATACTATGACGTACAACGAAACGGAAAACCATCTCAATATTATTTCTTGGTTCGAAAGCATATTAAAATCCAATTGAAAAGCTACAATTATTCCTAAATTCGTGCTAAGACTTTAACAGTTGTGGTTTCAAAATGCTGTGCTTTCTAAGAACTTCCACATTCCCAGTAACACTAAGCTACAACGTGAATAAAGCCTTCTTTCAGTTTGCCAAAGCTTAGGTATAAAATCCAAACCAATACGTCTCTGTTAATGTAGATGTTTATCGGCTATTACTCTTACCTACCGAGTTCAGCTCAAGCAAGCTCTCGTCCCATGACAAAAAGTTCAGAGTTCGCAACTGGAGTTTAATGATTTTCACTATTTTCTTTACTTACTCGTTTTCATCTGTACTTTAAAGAATAGAATAATGAATTTAATAATTTAAACCATAAGATGTTCCATGAAGATCACTAAATACGGTAGTTTGAAAGCCAGACATTGAGCATAATAAAATAAATTCTACCAGTAACAAACATCGTAATCATCTCCACTTATAAAATTTATACTGACACCGAAGCAATTAAGTGAAATAGGTTGCTAAGTGTTAGAGCCAGGAAGTGCAAACGGTGTGGATTTCTTTACTATAGTTTTGAATTTCAGGAATAAACGAAGTACATCAGCTACGGTTAATACTAGAGTCTCGGGTCTTGTTCCCACATACAGTGTTCCTTTCTAAATTTCCTTTCAATAGTGGAGCCAATTTTTTATAATAATATTTTAAGCAATTACTATGTTGTTGTTTTTTACAGAGGTTTTGAGTCAGAAGAAATAAATTTGTATTTAAAGTAGAGAAGAGAATAATGGCTGCTTAAGAAAGACTTTATTGGTAATTCACCATCTTTAACAATACTGAAAATGAAAACTGAACAAAATTACTGAACATCTATACTGAAAATTGATTGCCTTCACCCATGTATTGTCATTTCTTTATAATGAGTTCTTCCATTTCTTAAGTCATGGTGCCATGCGAAGCTTTACTAGTTGACTTAACAGATTCAACATGCTATTTCTAAACAACCGTGCTTTTTATATATAGCTCTAGCAATGGCACTGAAGAAGATATTCTTATTAATCGGTGACATACAGTAATTCACTTCTAACTGGTTCTTATTTCCCGTTACGTAGATCTATTTCCACTCCGGGTAATTGTTGTAGGTAATGTAATCCCATCCTCATCGCCACTTTGTTCTACGTTATCTCGCTATTTTACTAAAATATTATCTTTAATCTAGAAGTAACCAAGATGAATTTCATTAGATTCTCAAAACGGGCCAGTATTTCTCGTTCAGCAGTTTTACACATTCGAAATCTGCATGATCCTTCACTAAAAGATTTCACACAACAGACTAACTACGGATTTATTCTGCATTACATTATTTTCTTAAACATTATATTAGCACAACACATAGGCAGGGGTAAAATATCGTTTGTTTACCTTAGATACGGGTCCATAACTCAGATGCAATGTAACACATAACTCATAATACATTGTTAATCTAATGGATTTCATGATTTGCTGAACACTGAATTAACTCCACTTTTACAATCCTTTGTTTACCTTTATACGTACAAAAATGGGCTAATCCTATCATTCAAATTAGCAGAAAATACGAAACAACAATTTATAGAAAATACAACTGAAAATGAGCTGCGAACGAAAACAAAGCTAACGTGATTTGCAATTGCCAAGATTTATATAAAAATAGTTATCTATTTCTTTGCTAATGGTTCTGAACAATCTATCAATATATAGCGATATAAGTAAGAAGGCAAGCTGCATTGATTTAATAATGGTTAAAGCTCAATTATTATCCTAAGCTGACTCTAAACGTCAGTTAAAACATTTAAATTAAATTTGACCACACATTTCATGAGATATTACATTTCTAAATTAATGAATATTATGTCACTTTTTTATAAGCCTGACTAAACAGCAAACAAAATTCAACTCCTTCTGCGACAAACACTTCACTTGTTGTACTAATACAAAATTGGTACGAGCGGCCGTACTGCACTTCGTAGAGCCTTGGGTTTGCATTAAGAAGGTTCAATAACATCTACCAGTCAATTTTTCACTGAGGTTTTTCCACGGTATTTCCTTTGTCACACTAAGAAATGGCCGGGTGGTACCTTCAACTTAGGTACTGACGAACTCTTTCCGCAGTACCACACAAAAGTGTGAACAACCCTGACCTTTGTTTTATTTGATTAACAGTTATCGGTTGAAAAATGTAAAAAGACGTTTAATTTTAATTCAACAAAGACTTCATAATAAGGCGACATATTACACTTATTAAGAAATATAAATTTAATACGTTTTTTGAAGCACAAGAAATATTTTCACCGCTGAATACATGATTGATTAGATGACCACACGTTTAGAAATTTTATTAGTGTTTATTTTAATTGTATTTTGTTTTGACTTTTCCAACTATATCTCACCGTTAATTAAATGGCTTATTAACGTTTCGAGAGCACGTATTATCATGGTCCACTTTTGACGTTATAACTAACGTTTATTCTAAATGTTCATTTCAATATCTTTTCAACCATTATTAAACGTCGGTTAAATCGTTGAGTAGGTAGATATGTACAATAGGATGCATTATAAAATAAACCTTTTGTCGAAAGTGCAGGTGATAAAAAGTTCGCATTGGTGGCAGAGACTTCGTGGGATTTTTTAAAAAGATTTTTCCGATGTCGTTCTGAGGTTCCGCATCAACCTCGAAAATTTTACTGCAGGAGAGTAGGCAACTCCATACAACATTGTTCTAAAAATGTACATTTGTCACCTTCGCGACCCAGCTTTTGTCAGTTTTCTCGACATTGTTGTGTTTTCATATGCAATAGACATGCAACAAATGCTCAGGACCATTCTTAGGGTGGTTGTGGAAGCTTGTGCCTCAAATAATATTAAAAAGTTTCCTTGTTTTATAAAAGCATGTCGCGCTTTAAGAAATTTCTGTGAGAATGTAGGAAGATGGCAACGGTGCTTTATTTTTTTTTCTTTGGATTCTCGTGAACAGAGAACAGTTGAAACAATGTGACATTGAAGGGGAAGGTACTAATCAGTTTTTGTTTTGATGGTGACTGACTTTATTTGCCTTATACTGGATCCGCGTATGATTAGCTCGGGCGAAACCAAAAATAGTTATCTAAGTAAGACAATTGTGCTGTCAACTGGCTGTTCCTGTTGTGGGTAGTCCATGTCGTTAACTATTCGTCATCTGGATCCATATTAAAAAGTATGCGAGACTGTTATTGTTAATTTGTGCGTCTGTGTTACTACTGTTTCCTCGCTGTACGATCGTTAGAGCTACTGCCACGATGGCGCAGAAGAGTTGTCTTACGTGAAGACGTAAGAAACGAACTGTTTGGATCTCCAGAAAAATTACATTTTTAAGGTTATGATCAGACATCAGGCCCATGTCTTCGAATGAAGCGGATATAATCAAGCTCTCTTCTGAAAGTAGCAGCAGCAACGTTCTCTAGAGGGAGACGACGTCCGCGATTCAGGTTCATAATTCGATCGGTACTACTTGATTCTAGTTGCTCGGTTGAACAGGAATCTCCTAACATCTGATTTATGGTGCGCTTGCGCAGCACAGGATTTTTGATTCCCGTTGCCTTCGAAACACATCTCTTCTGTGTACTTCGATCGAATTCGTACTTTTTGTACTTGTATATCCGTCCGATCGTTTCTGTTCTCTGGTCTTGTGGAAACAAACCCTATTTTGTTTTTACATGTCTGAAATCTTCGCAAACAGAGCACTTGCGGATGGATATGTTAACGAAACTCCTCTTTGCTTCTTGAGCTATCATAGATTGGTCATTATTTTCACAAGAGCAGAACTTGGACACTTCAAAGATTTGTATACATTCCTGCATGATTTACATAATAACCCGTTACCATTAGAACAACTCGTTGTAAACCCAGAATAGGTAGATATACACTTGTTACAGCACTTTTGCTGCAGTTGACTTACAGAGGAGAGTCACGATTTGTTGTCGCTGAAATACGAATTAAACATAATGCATTTGATTGCACATGGTGAGATACGGAGAGTACCAAAATTTAAGGTGCGATGCAAGGGAGAGTAGGACTAGGCAGCGCGAAGCCTCGGGAAAGTCACAGAAGTTAAATAAAGGCAATATTGGTGATTCAGAACAAAGTACGTTACTTTATGGACACGACATCGAAACAGGTAAACAAGTTTCTATGAACCTGGGTGAAATTTCGCTTCATTTTGGAGGTACAGCGTTTCCAACTAGAGCCCATGTCGACGCCTAACATGAGAAGAAAATTAACAATTTTCAATAAATCATAAACGATGCGGATCATCTTATAGTGATGACAAACAACACATGCAAAAACACACTGCAGTGTTACAAACTGTGGATGAGACACTAGTTGAAATATCTTAGGAAAATAATAGTTTGTATAAAATCGCGAAAACCTTGTTATCTTATCCAGAGTCTGCAACACTTCGAAGTGTGCTCTGGGTATATTGTTTATCATCACTAGAAGATGCCAAATATCTACAAACACCACATAGTACCATTTGAAAATATGTTAATATTATAGTGGGTTAGCAACACTGACAACGTGCTGATATCGTGCTTTCACTCCTGAAATCCACTATGTTGTTAGAAACAAATTTAAGCAAACAAAATTGTCATTGAATGCATCGTTTCTGACTTAAGGATTACTCATTTTCTTCCTATCATTAGGCGTCGACTTTGGGCCTCAAGTTGGAAGCGCTGTATCTCCAAAACGAAGCGAAATTACCCCTATGTTCATATGAACTTGTTTCGGTGTCAGGAAACCTCCATAAAGTTACTCACTTTGCTCTCAATCACCAATATTGCCTTTATTTAACTTATGTCAATATCGAGGTTTTCACCACCCTAGTCCCCTCGCCCTTCTCTGTCGCACCTTAAATTTTGGTAATCTCCATATCTCACCAAACTCTATCAGATACATTATTTTTTATTCGGATTTCAGCGACAACATGTCGTGACTCTCCCTTGTTAGCAAGCTCAGCAGCTGGAAGATCTCTATAGCATTCGTCCTTTCTACTCTTTTCTTTTTCAGTTGAAATGCCTCATTACATGCTAGTAAATTGCGATATAATTAATATCCCAGAAATCCTGCTGGAGATCCAAACAGTTTGTCTCTTACATCTGCACGTAAGACACAACCCCTTTTCGCCATCATAGCACTAGCACTACCAAACGTAGAGGGAGAAAACAGTATACAAGTATAGATTAACAATAACGGTTTCAAATGCTTTTCAGCATGAAATCCAGCTGGCGAATGGCGAACAAAATGGACTACCGACAACAGGAAAAGCCAGTTGGCATTGTCTTACTTGGATAGCTATTTTTTGTTTCGCCAGAACTAAACATACGTAAATCCCAGCTTAAGGCAAATAAAGAGTCAGCCGCCATCAAAACAAAGGCTTCTCCCCAGCTTCCTCTCCCAGACCACATTGTTCCAATTGTCCTCTGTTCACAAGAATCAAGAGATAAAAATAAAACCTACCGTCCTCCTACATTCTCACAGAAATCTTTTAAAATGAAACATGTTTTTATAAAATAAGGATAGCTTCTAATATTATTTGAGGCACAATCTTCCGCAACCAAACTAATAATAATCCTTAGCATTTGTTGATGTCTATTGCATATGGAAACACAACAATTGTAGAGAAAACTGACAAAAGCTGGGTTGCAAAGGCAAAAAATGCACATTTTTAGAACAACGTTGGGCCAGTTGCCGATTCACCTCAAGTAAAATTTTCGTAGCTGATGCGGAACCTCAGGACGACCTAGGATTTTTTTTTAAAAAATCACAAAGTCTCTGCCACTAATGCGCACTTTTTATCACTAGGGCACCGGAAATTTATACAAAAGGTTTCTCTCGATAAACCTTAATATACAGTGGTAAAAATATATTAGTGAAGAACATGTTTTGATCGTCCACTGTGAAGAATACGTTTATTTTTACTCTATGAGAAAAATGCCTCCACATTAGTGCCATGAGGAAAATGCCTTTGACAGTCTTGTACCGTTGCACAACACCTAGCTTATTCTTAAATTATTAAATTTTTATTTCAATCACTCTAAAATATAGAATATGTAATAATATTCTATCCTTCGATGATCAAATAAGCCATAGTTTCCTTTTAGGAAGAGAAAAAAATCAAATTCACAGTCTAATCTTAAGTGTTCAATTTTCCCGCAAGCCTCTGAACGCCCAACCCGATGCATTGGTTCTCCCTTCGCCAAATGTTGGAATAGCATATCCTATGTTAATACCATTGGCACAAAGCTGTTGCAATCTTAAAGTCACTACTTTTTTCTCCCCTTTTTAGCTTTCCATTCCACCACTCGTGGCGCGCATCACCGCGCTGGCTGAAGGCGTCTCCTACTGACCTTCATTTACTAGCAGTCTTTACTCCCTCTCTCTCTCTCTCTCTCTCTCTTTCTCTTTCTGCGCGTGTGTTTGAGAGAGAGAAAGAGTATATATATATACAGGGTGTCCATAAAGTCCGTTGCCACCCCGTGTATCTTCGAAACGACTGAGAATATGAGCAAACGCAAAAACACGTACTTCATTATTTTCATGGGCTTGAATTTTGAGCTATAAAAGTTCCACCCCAGTCCCCCTAAATTGGGGTACGGGGTCAACTTGAAAATTTCAAATGGCAAAGGGGGTCGAGTAATATATCGTTTGAAAGGTCTCGACAAAAGAAATATTTTGCCGACAGTTTCAAGTCGTTACGTTGACCTCATCCAAAATGGCGGTGGTCACATTTCGTGTCCATAAAGTCCGTTGCCACCCCATATATCTTCGAAACGACTGCGAATATAAGCAAACGCAAAAACACGTCCTTCATTATTTTGACTGGCTTGAATTTTGAGCTATAAAATTTCCACTACACACACACACACACACACCCAAATTCGGGTACGGGGGCAACT
>JAGDQP010067274.1:0-11171 GCA_022664845.1 Lepisma saccharinum
ATCGTTGAAGATGACCATATGCAGAAAGTGAATATTGGATATTTGATGATTCTAATTTTGGGATTTTATTTCCTCATTATGTTGGAAAACGAAAAGACTACTGTAGTTATCCTTTTGTGTAAAGTGCTATATATGTTATACCCATGCTTGGTATTATAGTCGACATTCGACCAGCAGGCTATTCGACTGCTTTAAATACTCTTTGAGAGATTAATTCCATTTTCATATTTTAGTTTTGTTTTATCGTCTAACGATTTTGTTACAGACTGACGCTTCCGATGGAAATCGACTGACAAGCGGGTTATAGATTGAAAAGGTACGAGAGTGTTTCTTTCGCTCCACGCGGAATATCCGCGTGTAGTCTGACTAAGTTTCGAAGAAAGGTTTCGAGGAAGTAGAGTTTTTGAAAGAATTTTCAGTTTGGGGGAGAAGAGTAAACATTGGAAGGGTGTAAGTGAAGTTTTCTACGCTTTATATCGATTTCTCACAGCAAAAATTTCAAAAGTTGGTGTTTTTGCCGGTATTTTGTGGGTTAAACACCCCTACAGGCGGGGTTCTGGTGAAATCACTGAAAGGAAGTAACATTGGAACTATTCAAAGTCATAGAAATCTTTTCCAAATAAGAAACAAAATTGATTTATTAAAAAAGAATAAAATGGACAAGAATGAAAGATCAAATAAAAATAACGAATTAAATTATTTCAATTAATTTAATTTACAACGTTTATTTATTTGCGCCTAGGTACAAAATATTTTAAATGATTTTGCCCTAGAAGGACCTTCAATCCCTACAAATATACACAAGCACGTGTCTAATTTCTAGTTCCTTCTCGCGAGAGACCAGACTCTGCTAGTGAGCCATTTATTTTCAACGATAGTCACGTGACCCGTCTTGATAATACGATTTTCGATCAGTGCCGCCTTTCGTATATTACGCTGTCGCCCAATTGTGTTAATAGGACGAAGTATATTCCAACTTCTTTAATACGCAAAGAAGTTCTTTTATACTGCATTAATATTGATGTCACAGAAGACGAAATACTTGCTGCAGCAGACCCTTCATCATACAAACTATCAATTTCATGGCTTAACAAATCAATCAGAAACCAAGACAACATATACACACAGGTTCCGACCAAACTGATACATCTAACCTTACAAACACAACACATCCCTTCTCACGTCTACATTATCAACCATAGATTTGAAGGTAAACCAAAAGTGAATGCAATTAAACCATGTCAACACTGTTACAGATTTTGACATGTAACACTCTTCTGCACAGCAAAACTTCTCTGCTCAACTTGCGCCCTTTCAAAGCAGAAAGGCAACTACACGGATCCCGCTATTTGTGATAACTGCAGAGAATCGTCCCCCTTTCCACTGATCAAACCTGTGCTTGCCGCGAAATTGCACGTGAAATAGCACGAGAGCGAGCTTATATCGGACTTTCGTAAGATGACGCTAGATAAAAAATAATGGAAACATGCAAGGCCCACACAACTTCACACTACCCACCTCTATACATGACTTCCTCAAGCTCAACCATAGTGCAGACACAACAGTAAATGCTTCCTCCCCACAATCCTCTGAACCTAACCATTCAAATCCTCTCAGCACCAATAAAACCTACACCTTAACCGCTCAAGAAGATAATAAACAATAAATTCGTAGTGCTGGATACATTAATGTATGATGAAAATGTGTCCCTCCCATATCTCACGAATTCTATGCCTCAGCAACACAAAAACTTCCTTCAACAATTTTACCTCTACTCCATACTCGATTATAATCCTCATACTTCACAGTACTCTCGTCCCTCTGCTCCTGCTGCTACCTCACATAATTCCAAAACCAGTCCCTACTTGAAGCCACATCCTAAACCCTCTGACCATTCGGATCAACCTTCCATAACGGCCCCAACCAATCAAGAACCACAAAACAAAAATAGTCGCAAACCTAACCTCCCTCAATCCTACATACCATTTAAACCTTTACTAGTCCAACTTTTAAAACCCATCGGATCACTAATCAACTCATTAGAAGAACAAGAAGACATACAGAACATAAACAAGTCTTAAGACACTGCAATGAAATCCACGAATATATAATAAACATAGTACAACAGCTAGACGGAACAGGAACCAGTACTTAAAAAGAAGCAATGGTCAAGATTCTCCAATGGAATCTAAAATCAATAAAACAATAAAAAATATTCCTTCTGAGTCTAATGCAAGATCAAAAGCCAGATATATTATCTTTGTCCGAATTATGGCACTATAACGAGAGATCGCAGTATCTAAAAAATATAACTATGATTTCAAATCATTTTCCAGGATCAAAAGGCTTGGCCATATATGTACACACCTCTATTCCATTAGAAAAAAATAAAATCTCAGATAATAACGTACTTACACAACAATAGAACGTTGAAATAGTTGCCATTCAATTTCACATCAGCAAAAAAAGACGTTTAATCTTATCAACTTATATATATCATCAGGCCACACATCTCAACATACCACAATTTCTTCTGCACACAACTTTAGCTCGTCATTTTTGAATTATTCGACAAAACTCACACAAGAAATGTCACCTGATAACGACTATAACTCTACGCTAGATAGTCCCTTCCGCTATCACATGCAGTGAGTCTTAAAACTATCTTAACATTATTATTTACTTCCACCGTTACCCACATTGTACTTTCATCCGCATTTCATCACAAACCGAAGTAAATTGCCTCAATTCATCCTGTACATTTGTACAGATTGGTCCGGCTATAGTAAACTTAACCCATAAATGGTCCCAAACTGCTTTCTTCGAAGATCCTACAACTTTCTAGTTTTATGAACTTTCCATGGCTTCTGTTTTTTTTATCAGGGGCTCCGTAATCCATTTTCGAGAGCACCTTCGTGTGGGGCCTCTCATACTTGCCGGACCTGCTCTGTTTTTAATTAATAAACTTGCAGAGCGGCTGGCGGGCTATGAGGATCTCACAGAACCAAACAACGAGAACACTGATTGTATGGGGAAGCACTAAGAATCCATCTATAGATCCATATCGAGGAGTTTACCATACCGGACACAAGGTAATATTTTCATTGTTTTTGTTTATTTTGAATTCTATTTGTTGCCTTTAGGCATACCGAATCAGGTTGGGAGAGGATAGAAGGAGGGAGTCGACCAGGGTCTTAGCTCAGGGTACCATCTCGGCATTTGCGTACTGTAACTTTCTATTTGACACTCTGTACGCTGATCTTGTAATATGAAAATATATCCAATTAACCTGTATACATCAGGAATTTCACAAGATTTCAGAATAGTCATGGAGTTTTATGCAGAGATATAAAATTGCACATAGTATTTCAAAAATTACTAAATAATGTGTAGGTGTGTGTGTCTAGTGTGGTTCTTTTAGCTTCCGAACTTATTTTTGAAGGTGCTACGTCATTTTTGGAATAGATGGTAAGCACTCAGACTACTGTTTTAAAAAAAATGAACGCTGAAAAAAAAACAAAAGAAACGTTTTTTATTTGTCGTGCTACTTTGGAAAAGAACGTTTTTTTACGATTACGGGGTCTCTGACGACATTTTATGATAAATGAATTAGTTAAAATGTTAGTTGATGTTCAAAACATATATTTAGGAAAAAAAAATCCGCAACGGGACTGCCTCTGAAAAAGTTTTGAAACATTATTTAAGTTTTCTCGGTCTGAGCCAAAGATGCCTAAGTGCCAAGAGTGAACAGAACATTTCTCTCATGTACAAGGGTGCTACTCAGATATATTGCATTCCTAATGTAAATTGAAGGTTTTTTGTACATCTTTTAACGTATGAACATTTAGTTTTTCTAAACCTAAATAACAAATGCATTACGGAGTGAATATTGGTGATGAAAAGGCAAAAAAAAAAAAAAACGGTTTTGTCAACAAAATTAGGGGCTTTTTGGCTTCCTGATCAAAAAACATTTTTTTCTGTTTTTTCTTCTTCTAAAATTTATGTTTTCTTGCCCCGGCCTTTAAAACTCTAACTCAGACACATTATACTTATTAAATGTCAGTATTTCCATTTCATTTACAGTATTAGTGTACGTTATATAGTTGAGTTGTATGAACAAATAACGTGCAGTTTTGTCGATCAGGGAAATATTAACAAAATCAGGGAATTTCAGACATTTTTATCGTTAGCACTTTTATATATTTCACATCCATAAGTGTAGTTGTACCTATAAACACTAGTTGCATTTATTGTTCAAAGCTTCCAATCGTAGTGATACGGAATTCACCACTACTTATAGTGGAGTGATACTATTATCAGCAATTATATAATTTTCTTTCTTGGAATTGCATGTAATAATTAAGTTAGAACAATAACAGCAGTATACAATAACTTCATGCGTGCACGTGCTTCTATATAGGTGATATCGTTATCATGTCAGCCAAAGCTTTTTATTTCCTCCGTGTACTTTTTTTGCATCCGGGTTGCCCAGGACCCCTGTTCATCTTAAAATTTTCAAACAAGAAAGTAAATAACTGGAAAGTTAGGATTTCTTGCAGGAAAATTTCCAAACTTCACTTATATTTTTTAACAAAAATGTTCTAAACTTACACATTTTCGCACAAACTTGTAAATATGGGACATCTCTTGAAAGTTAATTGTTAAGTATTGCCTGTAACATTCAGAATTATCGTAGCCGTCCTCTGGTCTACCTTAAGCCGCCCTCTCGTTAAGGTATGTGGCACGACCTCGATGTCGCAACCACAGTAGGGTGCCGACTTCTTGCCACCCCTCCCCAACACAATAATCTTGTGATCTTGGTTCTGCATCAGCTGATATCTACATTACACAAACGAGCAAATATTTATATATTTGCATTGTAGATATCAGTTAACGCAGAACACAAGGGCGTGGCTGGGGAGGAGGGCTCAAGGGGTCGGCGTGGGGACGTCCTACTATGGATGCGACATCGAGGTCGTGCCTCATACCTTGCTGAGGGTCTTTTTATGGTCGGTCAGTAGCCGGCCAGGCTACGACGTTGCGGTCGGCCTTATGCCTTGCCATGTGGTCTCTGTTTCGCCGGCGGCAAGGACACGGTGCGTTCTCGACAACAACGCCGGCACGACACCTAACATTTGGAACGGCAAAGGGTCGGGAAAGTTACCGGTTCAACTACGTCGTCGTCTCTTTCCCGATCATTTGACGGCAAAGGACCAGGATAGCGTCGGCATTGTAGCTAACTTAGATCTCTCTGCCGCGTAGGCATTTTGTCAGGTTTTCTGTACGTTAGCAAGCTTGCTGACGCGAACGTGTCGCGACTCCCAACCGCCGGGCCTCCACCACCGGCGGCGGCCCTACGACTTGCCACCTACGATTTCGCCACGAGGTAAATAATTTTCAATTTCTGAATTATCTCTTCTTATTCTGTTTCTAAGTTCAACCTTCCAAGTACGGTTTGAGGGCTAGAATTCCGAAGTATACGTTGCGCAAAATAGCATGAAATAATGTTTTGGTAATGCATTTTAGTCAGCGAACCTGCACACCAACTCTCCGCCTCTGTCTCTCACTTAACTTTGGACAACAGTCCTTTCGCTGGCGCAGTGGTTCCAAATCGCTTAGTTTGATACAGATCAAAACACGGATAGCAGTAATATATTGGGATTTAGATAGGTTTATGGTACAAGATAATCTGTGGTACGCTGTACGTTTAAAGGAATCTGATTCCCCTCTTTAGAAAATATACTTACGTTGAAGGGAAGTTATGATATATTAATGCTGTGTAGAAACAATGTTGATCAACATTGGCCCGGGGGTCACCGTGGTTCAGTTATAGAGGTTTGATTTCTGGCGCTTGGTGTCTTCCGTTCGATTGCGGCTTATACCACATAGTTTTTGTGGTGGACCAACAGTGTATACGTTGGTTTTCTCGGTGATTAACCATAAACCACGATTAATATCATCCAGCTCAACACGGATAGATCTAAACTAGCATGCGCTGAGCTGAGACACCTATGTGAAGAGGAGAACGTGGACGTAGCATGCCTACAGGAACCATACACCAGAAAGGGAACACTGCAGGGATTTCCGGTCGATGTTGTGGCGGTGCTGCCAAGGGAGGAAAATCCTATGGTTGCAACGCTCATATTTAATAAGAATATAGAAACCCTAGAGCATGCCCAATACTCGGACAGGTGAGTCCAGTGTCTAGAGATAACCAATAAAAAGAGAAAGCTGTTAGTGGTAAATATTTACTGTCAGTTCTCTCTTCTGACCGAGATGTTTGTAATGAGATTGGAGAATATTCTGAATGCTTTTAATAATAGGGATATATTAATTTTGGGGGATTTGAATGCAAAGACCCCGCTGTGGCACTGCCCCGGATCTGACGGTAATGGGCAAATGTTCGAAGAGCTGATTCAACAGTTTAGTTTTAACATCCACAATAGAGAAAGACAGCCGCCGACATTTAGGGGCAGGGATGGGGCGGAGTCAAATATCGATGTAACCTTGTCCAAGGAAAACGTGTATAATGACTTAACGGATTGGAGAATCGTGGAAGATGCAACAACGAGTGCCCATAACACCATCGGATTGAACATAAATGTAAAACAACAAGATCATGAAGAGAATGAAGAAGACAAAACAGCATTTAAATATAATGTAAACACAATAAACAGAAAAAAATAATAATAAACTAAACTTACCACAGATTGACAGAAACTGTAGTCATTGAAAGTCATTGAAAGTCATTGAAGAAGCCACCCCAAATAAAAAGGTGCAACTAAAAAGAAGAAACCTTATTGGACAGCGACATTAGATAAGCTAAAAAGAGAAACAAAAACAGCTAGAAAAAGTTACAGAGCGGCTTGAGACCACGAGTTGAGGCAAAAACAGGCTAAACAAGTATAGGAAAATCAAACAACAATTCGAGAAAGAGCTACGCGAACACAAAGAAAAAACCTGGAACAAATTCGTAGAGGATAATCTTAGTCTAGACCCATGGGGAACACCATACAAGATTGTGATGAGTAAAATAAAGACGAAGGGCATCCTCAACACCTTGAAAAACGATAATGGGCAGTTTACCACCAGCTGGAAGGATACAACAGAGTCCTCGCAAAATAGTTCCCCGATCATTTAGAAAATGAGGATAATAAGCAGAATACACTAACGAGGGAAGCATCCATGACCTATAACCCAGAGCAAGAGTAAAAAACTAATGAAGAGCTCAACGTTACAATCTGGGGCGTTGAACAAGCTATAAAAATTCTTAAAAATGGAAAGGCCCCAGGCCCAGATGATATAAAGAGCGAAATCTATAAATTATCTGGACTCCATACCTCGTAAGACTTTTTCGCGAATCCTTTGAACAAGGCATCTTCCCCAACTCGTGGAAGAAGGCAAAGTTGGTTATACTCCTGAAAGGGAGGATAAGGATAGAAGAAATCCTAAGTCATATAGACCTATCTGCCTGGTAAACGTCGTTATCAAAATATTCGAAAAAGTAATCACAGGGAATATAAACTATAAAGGAACAAATATTAATGAATGCAACTTACAATTTGGTTTTAGGAAAAATAAATCTGCTAAAGACGGCATCAACGAGCTCTGTAACAAAATTCAGCAACTTAATAATGACGAGTGTAAATATATTATAGGAATATTCTTTGACATAGCGGGGGCGTTCGACAATCTGTGGTAGCCAGCTTTAATGAGAGAGATAAAAAAAACTAAAAATCCGCAGAAACATTTGGAAAGTGATTAGACTATTTTTGCAATAGAAGAATAGAAGTGAGTAAGACCGATGGAGTTGTGGGCAAAAGACCGACAAGAGGATGTCCTCAGGCGTCAGTTCTGGGACCGATCTTCTGGGACCTAACTTTCCAGCCATGTCTGGAGATGCTTAATGAACTGCAAGAGGTAGAACGGGTAGTAGGGTTTGCGGACGACCTGGCGGTGGTAATAAAAGGAAACAATAGATTGGAGATACAAAGGAAATCTAACACAGCCACAAGAGAAATGGCGTCATGGTGCAGTAATAATAAATTAACTGTCTCAGCAGAGAAGAAATAATGTACTATTAAAAGTAAAGCTTAATCTTAACACAGGACCTATAGTCAAAATCAATAATGAAACAGTTAAGAGAATACAAACTTTTAAATATTTAGGAATAACACTTGACGAAAAGTTAAACTTCAGAAAACACACCGAACTGATATCAAGCAAACCAATCAAAATAGCACATAAACTAGTAAACATTGCAAAAAAGGAACTAAGAATAGTGATCAAAATTGGTAACCTGTACCACGACATCATTTTTAGTCGGATACGCCACCAGTGTCTGAAGCCACCGGATGGACGATGTTAAGTCAAACAATAAACCGTGCTAAAAGGCAACTTCTGATAAGACTCACATTAGCATACAGAGCAACGCCGGTAGAGGCACTCCTGGTGGCTGCAGCAACCCTGCCATTGCAACTACAAGTCAAAAAGCTAGGTGCTATGTATTGGTTCAAAAAGAAAACTAACGAAAAAGTCACAAGGATAGTACATGCTCCTCTGGACAACAAACAATATGTACAGGAAATACTAACCAATGCATGGCAGCATCAATGACAAGAATTCCCGAAAGCTAGAAGATTATATAGTATAATACCGGACGTGGCGGGCAGGATGGAGCTCGACGTGGAGATTACGGGAGGTCTGCTACACTTCCTCACGGGACATGGCCCATTCAGGCAGAAACTAAAGGATATGAATATGGTGGAGGATAACCTGTGTCGCACCTGTGGGTCGGTCGCTACCCCGGAACACGTAATGCTAAAATGCGAAGGAACAAAATACCTGGTTGGCCAACAAAGAACTCTCATGGAGGATATGGAAATCGCAGAAGTTCTGAGAACACCAGAAATGACGATTGTTCTCCAGGAGATAACCCAAAAAGTAACAGAGTATCACAGAAGGAAATTTATATCCGGAGGCGACCGGGGCCGGGCGCGGAAAGGCCCGAGGGTGACCAATAGAAAACAGGTTAGGGAGATGATACCGCATGGAGGAAAACGTGACACGGACATCGCGGGCGAGGCGCGATTGCGCGGCCGGTTCGAGAAACGTGAACTTCGCTATCAGCAAGCGGGATGGAACAATCCGGGAACTAGAACATTCCGAAACTGAAATACATAACGTAAGCAAACTAAAAATAATCCAATAAGAAAACTCCATGAAAAAAACGAAAAATTAAAATAATAACTACGCCAACAACAGTGCACAAAATCAAGCTAAATAAAATCAAGATCAGTGAAAATGCGTAATAGTGAACGGGTGTGTAATCGCTGGAAACCAGCGGTGTCCTGGAGGGTGCCTTGCTGCAGGAACCCGGCAGCAAGAGACGCTCAAGTAGTAGTGTGCTTGTGTGTGAGTGATGACGGGATGCCAAATATAATAGAAGATTAAAACAAGAAACCGAAAGAAAATTAAAACAGAAATTAAATGTGAATGACCTGGAATCCGGGACACAAACATTCAAGCATTTAACATATATATGCCTTTAAGTGTTGTGCGTGTGTTGTGATTGTGACTTGGGGCACAATACTAACTGCGTGAGTAAAGGAATAAGGGAACCAGGCATGGAAAAACAGCAATTCCCTCCTCCTATTTTCTTATCGTTTCAGAAATAGAAGAAGAAGCCATCTTGAGTCGACGTCTATGTTATGCTGCCCTTGTGTTTATGTGTGGTTTTCTATATGTTAAATGTTTTCTGTATAAAATTGCAAATCAAACACAATGGAAGGGCATCCCCCCAAGAAAAGTTCCAAAATTATTAACAAAGACCAGGAGAACATTCTGGACGCCTGGTCCAAAGTCCGTCCCACACCACCCGAAGTCGAATCTGAGGGAACAAAGGAGCTTCTCGGACTGTCGGAACACCGGGACTGCCTGTCCCAAAAAGGGAAGAGCGAACAACTGCTCGTGCTGCACGCCCTTGGAAGTGCACAACCCGTTTTGTGCAAAGAATGCATAGAGACAGGTGTGGAAGGTGGATCCGAAAATAAGATAGAAAAAAAAACAATTCAGCTAATTATCGCATCATTCGCTTGGCCTGCGCCAAAGTTGCCTAAAGACCTTAAATAAAAAATAAATGGATTAACAGGTTTTCTCGGTTAAGTCAACTGCTCCGTCATTTGCTTGGATAATCGGGCGTTTAGCGTGTGGGTTTCATTTAACATTAATTTGAGTCAATAATCCATATATTATGTGTATCTAATGAACGTAATAACTAAAAAGCATTTTAATAACTTAAATACATAGCACATAATATTATATTTTCAAAGTGATCACGTCAACAGGCCTTCTTTTTCTCGTAATGCAATGAGGTTTATGTTGCTTATACTGTATGTTTTCTTTCAACACTGAGTCGCCGTAGCTCAGTGGTAGAGCGTAGGCGCAAGATTCGGGAGGTAATTGGTTCGATGTCAGCCGCCCAGCATCCTGATTGGGGGGTTCCAGGCTTTTACTGAATCACATCAGGAAATTGCCGGGATGGCAACTTTAATATAGACACCTTCCCGCATCCTTTCCCCTCCCCTTTTCTCGGGCTGAAGCTTAGATATCTAAAGGCCATAAAAAATTTTAAAAAATAATTCCTTTTCTTTCGATAAAAAGGACGCAATTACAAATAGTACACCCATTTAGAGACAAAGCGTTGATACTGTAAACAAATCACCATTATCGATCTTTCCGCTTTTAAAAATTCAATTATCTCATACTATCGCATAAGTTGTTTTGGGTCTATGCTTGGCTGAATGGTTAGCATGCTTGCTTTCGTGTGTGTTTGTCCGGGTTCAAATTGCTGGTGTCTATTGTAACTCTATTTATTCTAAACTCTGTTGTAACGAAAGCTATAACTCCCGCCTTTAGCAATTCACAATCTTGTTTAGAACATTAATAACATCTTCAGTGCTTCTTTAACCCTTAATACCGCAAGGTATTTTAGTTACACAAAATCACAAGGTATTTTGACCTCATTTCGTTTGTAAAACGTAATTGCTTTATTTAATTTGTTCATTAAACTTTTTACAAATGCAATTCAGTACAAACACATATCATTACATTCTTGTATAAGCTAAATATTCAGTGTTTCCAACTCTTATACTATCTTATATACACGACTC
>JAGDQP010067275.1:0-11171 GCA_022664845.1 Lepisma saccharinum
ATGACTTTAAAAGATATTTTCAAATTATGCCCATAAAAGATACTGAATTTTTAATTGAAAACGTTGAAATTATTTTTTGTTGTACTTCTGCTACTTAAGGTTCCATCTGTTCCACATACACAGTTACAGACAGTCCACCACGAGTTGGTTGTGCGATTCCTAGCACCGTGATATGGATGGAGCAGTGAACGAAATAACACCATACTTTCACCGACGACTCATTTCTTAATTTGAATTCTATTAATTTATAGTCGTTAAGCATATCAGAATCAGGCCGGAATGTAGTTGGGGAGAGAATGTTGCAAGGCAGTTGGCCAGGAACCTAGTTTGTAGGTACCATCCCGGCCGGTATTTTCTTGGTATGACTGAGAAAAACCCTGGAAAAGTCATTTTTGAAGGATGTGGAATATATTATTTAAAACACAGAGTTCTTGTCAGTCTGTGAGTTATTATTACCTGAATAGTGTCTCGCAAACATGTTCAACCTTCATCATATCACTTCTGCAGTATTCAACTAATGGAGGCTCCCATCGTTCTGTTTCGTTCAAGATGTGAGTGTTTGGGACTCGCCACTGTGGCAATCAATGCGTTAAACTGTTAAACTAAGTTATAAATGTAAAAATATGTGAAATTCAGGTGTTTTCAACTGTGAAATGTTATTGTAATCATATGCTTACACAAATGATAATTAGGTGTAACAAAATTGCATTTTACCGATCCGCCGTAGCTCAGTGTTAGAGCGTTAGCGTAGCTTTCAGGAGGTCGTGGGTTCGATCACATAGCATTGTTTTCGGCAATCGATAACTGATAGTGGTGTTGAGGGAGCTGAAGAAAATCCAAGTAAACAGTAAAATATGGAAGTTAATCAATAACTACTTTGTAAATAGATTAATAAGGGTACAAACGGCGGATGGATTAGTGGTAAAGACACCGACGAAGGGATGCCATCAAGGGTCAGTGCTTGGCCCGGTCTTTTGGGATTTGAAATTCCAACCATACCTAGCAATGTTAAACGAAATGTGTCAAGTCGAAAAAGTGGCGGGATACGCGAACGACCTGGCAGTGATAATAAAAGGTATCGTTTGGACCTGCAAACGAAGGCTAATGAAGTGGTCGAGGAAATGGCTCTATGGTGCAAGGAAAACAGGCTAATGATTTCATCTGAAAAAACAAAATATGTACTTTTCAAGGGAAAATTTAACAGAGGTCCAATAATCAGGGTTAACAATAAAACAATTAAAAGAGGGAATATTTAGGACTAAATTAGACTTTTGGTTTATTAAAAACAAGGAGAAGCAAGTTAAAAGCATAGACGCAACGTATTCGATGAAGAGAAGATCATTAAAGTCCTACACGAGCCCGCAGAAAGCGTGGCAGAAATCAACGCAATCCTGAATAAAACGTGGCAAACATTATGGGAAGAATCGGATAAGGGCAGTAGGTTGTTTGGAATTTTTTCAAACATAGAAGTGCGTATTAATATGAAATTAGAGATAAGGGATGGGATGATACACTTTCTAACGGGCCACGGCCCCTATCGCCAAAAATTACATCAGATGGCAATCATAGAGGACAACATCTGTCACATGTGTGGTACAGTTGCAACGCCAGAACGCATCGTGCTGCGATGCAGGGAGACAAGTCTGATAGCCAGAGAGGAAAGAGAACTTCTTCAGGGGACGGCCGTCGCAGATGCTCTGCGAACTCCGGAGCTGGTGACGGCCCTCATGGAGCTGACAAATAAGGTTTCATAAGAATAAATTTCTAAATGGCGGGAACCGTCCTGTAAGATAAAGAGGTGAGAGACCATAAAATAGGGACGTGAGGAAGAAGTCAGATTAACCCCACTATTACCAGGGATTCGTGTCAACCACGTCTCGCGACTACCGCGTTTCGTGATAACCACGTAACTGCAGAACAAAACTAAGTGTATTCGGTTTTTGTCATAACAGTGAAGGATACTAAACTGTGTGTAAGTTTTTCGCTGGAAACCAGTGGAAGATGAGCGCCTTGGGGCGGAACACCGTCTTGAGAGACGCTCCTTTGTTTTATGTGGAATGAATGCGTGAGTGTGGTGAAGGAAGATATTAAATAATGAATAGTGTAAATATCGTCTAAATGCATGACAGCGCCGATTTTCTGGAACCCAGGAATGTAGGCGGCAATGAGGAACTGTCCGCATTATGAATGAGTGAGTGAGTGGGTATCAGGGCAACAAAAAGCAAATAGAAAGGGAGAAAGTTCATGAAAGGTGGTTTCTATATAACATCGCTCAAGTGTAAAATGTGGTTACTTTCCCCTCAAAGTCCAAAAGTGTTTTCTCCTCCCCTAACCCCAAGAAGAAGATAACCATCTGCAATCTAAAGGAGGATGAAGAGAAGTGAAGAAGAATAACAAGAGATACAATCAAGAGAAAATACAATCAATAAGGAAGGTCGGCGAAAAAAAAATTGTGGGAAATTTCCATGATTTCTACGCGCACCTATTCTTATCCTTTCTTCATCTTCTCTTTTCAGACAAAAGGAAGTAGATGTCTAGAAGAAGATGCCAATCAAGTCTGTGTGTGTGATGATGTCCCGTGTTGTCTATATGTGTATATATATGTTTTTTTGTAGTAAAATAAAGGATACAATAGGTAGGGACTTCCACCCCCATGCAAATGTTCCAAGTTTGTGAAACAGAGACCAGGAGAACATTCTGGACTCCTGGTCAAAAGTCCGTCCCGCAACACCAGCTGTCTCGTACAGGTGGAACATAGGAGCTTCTTGGAATGTCGGAACTCCGGCAATCCAAGAATCTCTAGGGACAAGCCTGCCCCAAGGTGAGGAGTACAAAGATGTACGTGCTGCACGACCTTGAAAGTGCACAACTCAGCTTGTGCAAAGTATGCAAAGCGGCAGGGGTGGTGGTTCTCGTAATTCTATATATTTTGGCAACTTTTGAGATACTGGTGTTTCGGTTCCATCTATTACCAAAATTTCGTATTCTACATTAAGTGGGCCCTTAAATGTAAAAAAAAATAAAAATAAAATAAAAATGCCGGGATGGCACTTTCAACATAGACCCTGACCTGCACCTTCCCGAATCCTTTCCCCTTCCCTATCCCGGTCTGAGCCTTAGATGCCTGAAGGCCATAAATATTTTTTTAAATTGCATTTCGTCCTGGTTTCATTATTACACAATTGTTTAAAAATTGGTGGTTATTTCTGTTGTACCGTGTCTTTCATCAATAAGATTGCGAGATGGATTCATTATCTTAAGAAGCCACATTAAGTCAATGACCACCATTTTGGCGTGCTCTGCAATAGAACAAAACTATTAAATGCAAGAAAAAGAAGTTTGATTTAAAACAACATAGTTCTGAAAATAGTGAAAACAAGAAAGTAAAAGGCGTATTACTGCAGGGGTTGATCTGGGATTTTCATGAGAAGGATGTACGTATGAAGAATAAACCTTTTCTGCGCTAAATTAAATTAGGTACAAATTTATCATAATTTCCCAGCTTATTGCTAAATTTTATCATAAAACAGGAACTAGGTTTCCGCCAGGAGTTTCAGTTTGGGGGGGGGGGTTGTGTAAAGTCAAAATTGGGAGAGTGTAAGTGGAGTTTTCTATCGATTTTTACAAAAAAAATTTAAAGTGGGAGTGTGTTGTCGTGATTTTGGGGGAATAACACCCCCAAAGGGGGGCGGATCTGGCTTAATCACTGAATATAAATCCGGTATCCACGAAAGTTGATATTTCTAAACAAATGTGTCTGCAAAAAAAGCACATCTTTCTCTGAGGTAAATTGTTGAAATATTTCTATAAAAAATAAAATATTTTCCATTGAGTGGGGGGGGGGACTGTATTACTGAATATATATACATGCATTATTGGAATATTGGAAATCCTGTTTTATAATATATTATTGACAGATCTTTAATATCAGTTATAAAATGTTTGCAGCTTCACGAGATATATGCTTTTATATATTCTGTTCCTTTGTGTGGTTCTTTTGGTGAAGAGTTCTCCGTTGTTAGGGAAAAAAATGAATCGTATCGATCGTTCTTGTAACTCACCTTGAACTGGAAACTAAACCGTATTTATTTCCTACTTGTTAGTGAAACAGATCGAAGCCAATTATAACAATTCCGTTACAAGGTTCTCTTTAATCCTTTTGCACTTGTAGATTATACTTCTGGGTTTCGAGGAGGTGGAGGAAACATTGATCGTGGATTTGATGTAGTTTCATTTTCATAATACTCTTTTCCCTCGCCGTTGTTTTTATGTATCAGCAGCAAATGCTATGAAACCTTCCTCATACAACTATTCTGTCCGTCCGTCGACAACTTTCAACTCAGGAACTACTAAGGCTATGAAGTTGTGAAACCTGTACAGGTGAAACCTCTACAGATAATCCAGATCACAGGACCGGTTTCCGACATACAGAGGTTGATTTTCAAAGCGGCAATATTACTAAGCCTAGTAAGGTGGTTGATGTGTCGCTGGAAAAGTTTCGTCACATTTTTTTCCAACGAAACATTGATCATCCGACTCGACTCCGCCTCACTTGTTCTGTTTATAAACTCTCCTTCAAATTTTGTTTCCGATCTCTTAAAGTGTTACCAAAATTGATTTTAGAAGCACCGAAGTACCAATGAAGCCAGTGTTGTCTGAATGGTTAGCACGCCCATTACTGTGTGTGTGATTCTGAGCTCAACCTTAAGGATTTTAATTGAATAGAGTGGTATGGAAATCACTTTAACCGAAATTGTCTTTACAAATTCGTTTTAGGACGTTAACAAATCAAACTCTAATTTGTTTTTAGGGGTTTGATGAACATGTTGAAAGAAACTGAGATTAAACCTCAGTCTCTGAATGGACTGCTTGACTCGTACGTCACCCTCTTCTGTTGACATAGTAACCAGGATTGTTTTCCTGTTTGGTTACATTTCTGGCTGTCATCATGCAGGGGCGTAACAAGGCCCAGCTTCGACCCGGGACAGAGATTTGCCAGCGACACTCCCCCCCCGGACCATGAAAATGTAGGTCATATATACCTTCTTTTTTTAAATACAAATAACCATAACGTACTGTCTACATGAGCAGTACCTTTTTGAGCTACATAGGTCGATACATCTCATAGGTCTAATTGTATTTTATTTTAACCTCATGTTTATAGTCTTTTCTATATCTAAACTAACATATATAATGTGTTTATTTAGGAACCACACGAAGATAGAAAAAGTTAAAACTCTATTTTGATAACTGTCAAGTCAACATTGTTATGCTTATGCTTGTATGCTATCAACATTGTCATGATTATCATGGTATTGTTACATAATAATCAAATTAATAATATCAATAGCATCACATCCTTAATATAAATTACTGCTCTCGTACAGAATTGAGAATTGATTTAAAATATTGTTTGAAAGAAAAACGTTTTCAATGGTTTCATGGTACTAACAATTAGAACTTCACTCAAATGATAGTCTTTCTTCTTTTGACTTCCACTTTGAATTAAAAGGAAATAAACTATCAATTGTCCCATTTAGAATGATAATTAGTTTATACTTATGAGAAACTAATGGGAAGTTGCCCGTCGTAGGCATCGTATTTTCTCGAGCGGTCCTAAAAAAAATCAATCTTCATATTTTTTTCTTAACTTCTTGTTCCCTTCCTTTCTTCTTTCTACGCTTTGCCGCACCACTTAGCTGGCTCATCGTGTCAGATTATTTTCGTGTCCTTTAGTCTCCTTTACTATCCTTTCTAAACTTAACACGATTGCAAATGGCAGGGTTGAATGCAAAGTAGGCATGTGCGTAGGGCAACAACTACGTTTTAATAATAAACTCCTTCCTTCACAAGTATTGCCAACTCCACCCCATTCAGCCGCCCTTTCCAACAACAGTCACAATAAGCAGATATCAGATTGGCGACAAGTGCGACCAATCCCCGCCGACAACAGTTTCGCGTTAATTATTTACAACAATAATGCTCCACCGCCGCGCTTTGATATGTAAGGAAACGCTTTGCTGTCGATTATTGGGCAACACAATTACTCCATTGTGTCGCGGGGCAGTCTTGATCGAAAAACATCGACATCACGTTTCGAGCAGGGAAGTGGGAGAAGGTAACATATCTCCATTCTTATACGTAATACACCACCAATACCGTACAACTACCACCGTTTATTTTATTTTATCATTTTCCCAAAAATACTTATTCTGACGGACTCAATTTTTAATTTACGTTTTCCGTATATTTACGACAGAGCCGACGGGGGACCCCTGAGCCCGTGGGCTCTACCCCGGTTTCCCCAGCCTAGTTACGCCCTTGTCGTCATAGCAAAGGAAGTTTTTGATGGCATAACCAGTGCTTGCTGTGCTCAAAATTAGGTCATATTGCTAATAACTGTCGTAAGACAAAGTACAGACATTTGAAATAACACCTAGCTTTGATTCTTAGCAATATATATTTGTTTAGGTCTATATCAACTTATTTCGACACCGAATTGCATACAGACATTTACAATTTTAGATAAAAGAGATTCAATTCATTATAAAGTCTATTGTGCAACATATCTTCATGTTGCAGTGATCCAGGAGACAGTTTATTTGCAAATTTAACCGATGAACATATGTCATTCTTTGTTCTTAGATTTAATATTTATCCTCTACTGGTCAAATTAAAGAAAGATAAAGTAAAAACATGATAAAAAACAAGGAAATTGAATTTCAAATCTGTGATCTAACAATGAGAAATAAATATGGTAGACTGGGTTAGTTTTTGATCAAGGGGACTATATCGATCAGAGACGGAAAAACAGGCCAATACTGTAATGATTTCCGATATTTGTCTTTCAGTCTGCATTCTATCGACTATAGTACTATCAGGGGGGGGGGGGGGGGGGGGAATTCGCAACATGGAACAAAGAATTGAAGTATTTTGAACGTTGTGTAGGTTGATGTAGAAATTCCTTTATAGGTATAGATCTAGGAAAATTTATCGGTGAATTGGGTGAGAATCTCTATTATCATTTTATTTGATAGGCTTAAACCTCAGATGTCACTAAATTTCCTGAAATGTAAATATAAATTACAATGACAAAAATTGAAGGCATATGGCCAAGCCAACATCAACTAGTGGTTCGGGTAAAGGTCGGTAGATGGCAATAGTGTTCCCTCAAAAGCTCAATTTTCACCTAGTCTCTCGCTGAACCATTCAATTGGTACTAAATCGAATTAAATACTATTACAAATTTTTTCCTTATGCTCCCAAGAGAAGCAGGAAAAGTACGTATTTCAGGGCACATCACCAGTAAAGAATTCAAATAAATCTGTGTACAATCCTTTCGCCAACTACTACTTAAAAAAAAAAAACGAGAGAAATTGTTTGTTACATTCCTTTAGCCAAAGGAAGAACAAAATACTTTAAAATATGTTCAGAGATTGCAATTGAATGGAAACAAACTCTTTTGCATTTGGTATTACTATATACTATAAAGTACAGAAGCATGCAATCTTCAAACTTTCCAAATGGCACCATTAAAAAGACATAACTTTCTAAATATATCACAAGAAAGCATTCATTATTTTTTTTAAAAAAAAACTTCTTTCTTGCTTCTGTTGGGATCGAAATACGCTGCCAAGCGTTACAAGTGACGTGCTTTAGAACAAATTACATCAAGCTCAAGGAAGTGAAAAAAAAGAAACACACTTTTCTTTAAGTGGAATGCAACGTCTTCAGAGACAGAGGAGTTTCTTGAAGCTTCTTTGCAGTTTCTGTCTCCAAACCAAGAGTTTTGAGAAGTTATTTGGAATGAAGCTATATAATTTGGTTTCTGTTTTTCTTTAAACTGAAACTGAAATGAGAACACATTTAAAGTATAAGTATATTCTTTTTCTGGCAAAACTAAATAAGCAACCGACAAATTAAACTTCACTGGAGAATTATGCATAGTTTTAAAATTTAAGATTATTATTTTTATTCATGAAACAAAAGAATTCTGAAACTTATGTTTTTTTGCTTTACACAGATACCCAAGAATGTAAGAAACAATGTATTTTCTTTGTTTATTTTCTCAAATTCGTACAGTTATTTTTAAAGCAATCTACTCATTCAATCTTTCTTAGCGATGACATTTGACGAAGGAGATTTAGGTTTAGGGAATATTTTGAAGATATGATTATTTGCTTTTAAATTTCAGTAGGTACAGTAGAAAAGCCTTATGGAACCTCTGCGTCCATCTGTATCACTCATTGTCCATGTAGGTGTACAACAGGAGGCAGGGAAGGTTGAATGTAAATATTGTGTATTTTAATAATTTATTTCCGAAAAACCTGATATTTGTCCTCCCGACGAAATATTAAGATATCTTCTTTTAAATGGAAATGACCATCAAGATACCCTCCTGTAGGTCTCCAGATGGACAGCACCAAACCTCATACCTGCAACCATGACGAAAACAGTTCTTCAGGAGCTGGATGTGGAGGTTTTACTCCATCTGTCATACTCTCCAGATCTAGGGCCTTCGAACAATCTTCTGTTCCCTGCACTGTCAAACACATTGCGTGGCAGATCCTTGTCTGACGATCCGTGCACTCAACGCTTGGCTTGATTTCTTCACCCAGAAGGCGGCGTTGCTTTACTAGAAAGGAATCGTGGAGCTCCCTGAACGATGACAAAGAGTCGTACAGAATAGTGGAGACTAAACTATTGATTAGTGTTCTGGAATTATAGAGTTCCTTCATTCATGGTGAGGGTTCGAATGGAATTGTAAGAACACCGACAGAATTTATGCACGAACCGAATATAATGCATAATTTATGTGAGAGACAGGTTTTCATATATTAGAATTTTGATATGAACTCAGACGGACTATTTCGTATAGGAAGGATATAACAATATGAGAATGAAGGATAAGTTCCAGTAATTTCACAATATTTATTGAAGTTATCTAGTTCTGAAAGAGGTCCAAAGCCTACTTATCGAACAACACCACGTATAGAAAATTGAACATTTTACAATAGCCTTGTTGGGCTCATATGAATAATGATTTTTTTTCCTCATAACTTTCCATGTAAACATTGACTTCACTTCATGTACATATATGTTTATTTAATGGAAAAAGGTAATATTCAGTTTTTGTTTAATTGAATGTGAATTCCATGCATGTACTGCAAATATTCTCATAGCTATAATTGTAGATTGTGAAAGACAATGAATCGTAACTTAATATTTAACTAGCACTGAGGTTATTTTTAGTTTGTTCTGATATTTTGACATCGAATTTTTACATAACACTGGGTATATTTTCCTTTAAAGAAACACTGTTATAATATTTGTATACATAGCTACCGCATACACATTTCTTTTCTGTTTAAATAGCTATGAACAGAGTTTCTCTTAGTTCTTATATTTATAACTGTGTTGCCAACCAATTTTATAAAAGATAATATTGGTGTATCAGATTCTAGCAAGGGACCGAACGAAGCCTTCGCCATTGTTATAGTCGAATTACAGCCCTCACTTGTTTAGTTGCAGATGTTCATTTTTAACTCTTATGCATAATAAGAAAGTAACGTTTAATTGATTCTGTAGAATAAACGATGTAATTTTAAAGTCGAGATTTACATTACTCAGCGTTTAGAACGAAAGTATTTACCATTAAATATATATTTTGAACGTGGATACTTTTGGTATAAACATGGAATAACTTAAATTCCAACGTTAAAACCACACTGTTTATTGTATAGAAAGGAACTGAATGTTAGGAGGTAGTATACGAATACTTTGAACAATTTTATTGTGCAATGTACACTGTTATAGAGAGAAACAGCAACGTCTGTAAAGAATTACACATGTCACTCATATGTGTAGAATGCGTTGTGAAACTGTTCATAATTACATGTGAATAAGGCCACCGAAACTCATTATGTACACTAATTTAGTTGCCATATTGTTGTGTAGAATAGGCCACATATGGGGAGTGAGGACGCAGTTGGCGGTATTATCAAGCAGTCTAACTGAGTCTATTATCGAGCGTCAAGACGTAAGTGTAGTATCAGTAATTGAATCCCATTGAACGAAGTTTTACAAGAGAAATATTCAAGAGTTGATGGTGAAGTCTGTAAATAGCCTATATCATCTTAAGTGTTCAGTCAGCACTGTCACACAGAGTGTTGCGGAGTCGACGCCCGTACGTATTGTTGCCAATTCTGGTGCTACACGACGCGCTTCGGAAAGCGATGACTGATGTCCTGTGCTGTGTTCATGGTGGCCCGAGAACAGTATGCAAAGAAATCGCAAGTTCTATGAAGTCCACGCTATAACTCGCAATGTTCAGGAGAACTATGCTCCGAAGTCTCAATAAGAGTAGAATACAGTCACGGCGTCCTTTGTGATAACTTGACTTTGACACTCGCTCGATATATCTCTGTTACAAACATGGACATCTAGAATGGCTTCACGAATTTTTCACATTGTCTTCTGAAACGAAGCACGATTTAATATGGTTTACGCCGATGTTTGTATCAGAGCGTAGCGCCGCTGAGGACATTGGTGTACCAACCGGCGATTATGCACGAATATTATGTCTCCCAATAGCTGGAATTATGGTATGGATTGCAATTAATATTACAATAATAATGTGACAGAACTGCCCCATTTTACATCCTCTCAGGCCGTACTCCAAACATCACTCTGCAACATACTAATGCGCATACACATACAGTGCATATCGTTCAACGAGTCTTTTTCTAAGACATTTTAATATCTTGGACTGATAAAGTTGCCGGATCCGTCTCCAATACGGCAGATTGGTATTTGCTGCAACACAACCAAACTTCACACGAACACTTGCACAATTTCGTGAACAGTTAGAGAAAGAAGGTGCCTTAGAGCGTTATTATGGAGCTCTCTCCCTCGAAGCGTGGAGTCTTACATTGCCATAAAGGAGTCAAACCCAAGATAAAAAAAGAAACTTGTGTTGAATGCGGCGGATAGGAAACTTAAAAGGCGTATTTGGGATTGTTCGATATTTCCTTTCAGCAGTGTGTTACTGGGAAAAGTATATATATATGTTTCGTAAAGACAGGAGGAAAGTAAGCAAACGGATGTGTAGGCAATTGAATTAAGAAGTTAGGCAAGATAATGACGCATACGCATATACACCCTTATTATGG
>JAGDQP010067279.1:0-11170 GCA_022664845.1 Lepisma saccharinum
TACCAACGACCACAATTTTACTCTTACTGCTACTTTGACTACTGCAAATAAACCACTAATACCACTATTAACATCAGTACTTACAAAGCTGATTCCAATGCCTTCTTTTGAGCAAAACAATAAAATGTAATTAAAATTAATAAAATTTTGCTAAATTAAGTAAATATATGGACTTTGTGGATAGGGTACACAGGGGAAACAGAGTAAGTTGGGTCATGTTTTAAGGTTTAATACACAGTAAATATTAGCATAGCAAGACTGAACTGAATGGAACGCTCTTAACAGCACTGTGTTACCACGTGGTAGACGAGTGAAAAACTCTTAACGGTTTTTTGACGTGACTTAGTGCCATTACAAATAACCCAATTTACCCTGTGTTCCGAATTCCCCCGGTGTACCATACTGTGTCTCCGTGAAAAGTCTAACAGAATATATTATTTTGATATAAAGTAACGACATTTTGTGATATGAAATATATTAGAGTAGTTTCCCTTGTCTTTATTGAAACGCAGCAAAGGATTCATTCCCCGCTATGAACTCTGATGATATTTCTAAGTTTTCAATATTTTGTTGAAGCCTGTAACATTTTTAAAGAAATGTACTTCTTCAAATACCAATCTTACATCTCAATATACGACTTTACTTTGACCTTCCATCCTGAACCTAATATTATAATTTTGTGTAATAGATTCAACAAAAGCGATATCTAAATATTTTTATTTTAAAAAAAATCTTAATTTCATTATTTATTAGCTTTCCAGACACGTCTTCTTTTCTTCAAATATAAACTAATATTCATTTTTTTTTTTCATTGTAGGAGGCCTTACTGGAGTAAGCCAAGTCCAACGTACCAACGTCCATTATCCAGTACTTGGTTTGGGAGGCTACGGTTTGGGAGGTCTTGGAGGAGGCTACGGTCTTGGAGGAGGCTACGGTCTTGGAGGAGGTTACGGTCTTGGACTTGGTTACGGTCTTGGAGGTCTCTACGGTTAAAGAATTTCATCGACATATCCTAAACGATCTTCTTCTTTGACGCAAAAAGAAAATATGTAAATAAGTAGCTTAGTAAATAAATGAATTCAAAAAAATATTTTTTCATCCGTGTTTTCTTTATAAAAGGACGCGTGTTAGAAATTCCAGGATAAAATGTGTTTAGGACTGAAACACGAAAAGATATTTTCATAAAAAAGAAACTGTTTTCAATATTCAATATCGATAAAGGTAGAAATTCCTCCATATAACACTAAATTGCTTTACCAGTCCCTACTGCCACAAACTGAAAAGAAGGAGACACCACAAACTAACACACTCACAAGAATGAAAGCTATTTTCATATTTAACAATACTAGGAAACGTAAACAGAAAATAAAGGGATTCTGGCAGACCCCCTAATAAAGCGTGTCACCTCTTCCTCAAATTCCCAAACATTACACCCAACTTTAAAATTTCTTACGGTTAAAAAAAATGGGCAGGAATCCAGTAAAACTCTACTTTTACTCCTCCAATTTTGACTTTACACCCTCTCCTCCACGAAACCATGAGAAACCACTGCGCAAAGGATTGCAAACAGAGAGTACTTGTGACAGTTTCTTGACGATGGTAATTGGAATATAAATTCAATGTATGACGTCACAATGAATGAAATGAAGATATGGAATAGATAAGGGGGCAGAGTCTGGACAACGGATCTTATACTGTAGCGTTCAAGGCAGAAGTGTACTAATATTTCCATGTAACTTACGCCCTTATAACTTGGAAGCGACGATATGCAAATGACACAAGTTTAGGCCGAAGGTTATTACAGTAAAGCCTTGTTTATCCGGAACGATCCCCCCTCAAAAGAATAATAATAATGCAATCTTTCGTCACATTCAAAATACACTGCACTACATCGAATACAACTAAGTGAGTCTAATTCTACGCAGTCAAAATGTGCAATGTTATGCTGTATTTGCCCTTAATTTATTAAAATAAATGTTTTCTTTCGTAAACTGAACCATTTCGTTACTGTATTTGTGTATTTGCACGCGCCTATAATATGAAAAATTGTGAATGCATTTCATCCGGAACGCGTCCGGTCCCATCAAGTCCAAATAAATGAGGTTTGAGTGGAATCAGCATTCATTTCAGAATCTGTGTTTCATTCCTGCAACTTGTCCGTACACAGAGAAAAGCAAGTTAGCTGCTAGGAAAGTTCACGTTCTAGCCGAACAAGACCCCTCCAAATTCTTGACATGCCCCCACCACCACCAACTTAAAAATATTTTGCTGTAAAAATCGATAGAAACTGTGCAAAACTCCAAATACACACTCCCAATTTTGACTTTACACACCCTAAAATGAAAATCCTGGCGGAATTCTTGCCCGAGTACATAAGTTATGAAACTGAGAGGAAAGATTGGTAAATCTTAGTATAACAGGCAGACGTATACATATGTTAAATAGTTTAAAATAAGCATATTAACAATCCTAAGTATTAACTGTATTATTTTGAATTCCAAAGGACGTTAGAGGCAGATTTTAACGACATTATGATCATTCTATAATGGTCCAATGCTAACACAGTGAACGTATATTGAATATACTAATTCCGAATCAAATTTAAAACTGCAGGTTCCGTCCGCTGGAGGTCATTTTCATTCAATACTAACCTACAGTAATCGACTAACGGTCCATTCCCTAATCAATGTGACACAATTCATTTTCATCATGAACCTTCGGGTCACTGAACTGCCTCAGTCAGGCGAATCACTAAAGTATGGCCAAACAAGTACAAATGAGAGGTTGCACGTGGTGACAAGGTATTGAAAGAACATTCTAACGTCAATTCTATAAATGAAGAACGCTAACCATATGAAAAGGTCCTACCACATTCAGAATAACCAGCTCAGCTCCTCTCATTGAGGTGCCACGGAATCTTTATTTTCTTTGACTTTGACTTTGATTCCAGAACTGGTAGGTCCTTCTCTTTTGCTTAGCATTCTCCAGTATCACTTAACAGTGTACAGAAACATGATACTAAAAGAATGGAATCTTGAAATCCAAAATGGCCACAGACCCGTTTAGAACATTTCTTGTTTTCACACAGAAACGCCTTAAAGTTATGCTACACAGCAAACATCACCGTTTTCCACGGTTGCATATTATTGAAGGGAACGATTCAAAGAGAACTTGAAACAGACACATAAAGTTTCTAGACTTTAGGAAGCTTATCAGAAAAAATCAATTACAAGATATTAATACTAAGAAAGAGTTAAATAAAACATGTAAGAAACATAAAAAATAACCTTTTTTTAATCTAAAACGCACTAAATACTAGAAGACGAATTTTCATCTATCAATAACGTTTTAAGACTTATATAAGGGAAAATAAAAGCGTGGAGGCAAATACCATGATTACCGTTACGATATATTAACATCAACAACTAATTCTGTAAGTACCCCAAGGTTTCATTCTTAATTACATTTTTTTTTTTAAATAGTGATTCTTAGAGAAGAAATGGCGAAACAGGAGTTCGATAAAAAAAAATCTCTTCTGCAGATTCCATGAACAAAGAGTTGAGAAAGAGATCGATTAAATGTTTCGTATGGAGCAGAAACATGGACTCTACGAAAGAAGAAAGGAAATTGGATGCCTTTGAAATGTAGATATGGAGAAGAATAAAATAAATGAACTGGAGACAGAAGATGCGAAATGAAGAAGTGAGAGACGAACAATACTGGAGACAATACAGTAGAGAAAAAAACTGGTTAGGACATTGTCTACACAGAGATTGTCTTGAAGATATAATTGAGGGAATGTGAGAAAGAAGAAGAAGACAAACCCAACTCATTGACAGTATTAACGAAAATAAATAGTATGATGAGATAAAAATGAAACCGGAAGATCGAAATGAATGGAAAGGGCTTAGTTTTCCTTGAAGAACTGCCTGCCTTAAACTCTAATGATGATGAGGGCCGCGGTGGCTCAATGGTAGAGCGCTCACTTCTATTGTTTGGAGTTACTCGGCTTGATCTCTGCTCATGCAATGTGGGCTTTGTGATGGACAAACACCATGTGTGTGGGTTTCCTCTCACTTTCTTTACTCAACTAATTCATCTGTCATCATCATCATCATCATCGTTTAGGAGTCAAAGTTGCCTAAAAGGCTTTAAAAATTAAATTAAAATTCAACTAATGATGATGAATTGTTAAAAGGTCATAAATTGTTGGAAAAATATTTTCTACCTGTTGGTGCTATGTAATTTTCTTCCAGAGCGAAGAATAGAATATTCGTCACAAAACTATATTTAGCAAGAAGAAATAAGTTGTGTTTGTGCAAACAATCTGTCAAGGTTTCCAACTTTCCTGTTATAATCTTTTTAATCTCCCACACGAAGAATCGCAAGTGAGATCAAATGAAACTGTCAGTTTATTTATTGACCTCATTTGTACTGTACTGTACCAGTAAATTTTCTGCTGAAACAATGTATGAGAAAGTAAAAAAAAAGACGGAAGCTAGAATATAATTATTTTTCTCTCAACCTTTAGAGTTTCTGCCTCATATTTTGATTATCATGGAAAGAAAATGGTATTCCACGTTTACCTATAATTATGGTAGCATGTGCGCTCAGCTGGGTAATATTAATGCAAACGACCGTACCCGTTATTTTGCCATTTGTAGCAAAACCATTCTCACGTATCACAAACCACAAAATTTCGATTGTAATTTTCGTCCTACGCAAACAAACACACACACGTGCGATATAATATGGTGAGCTCGGGGGAGAGGGAACACGGATCAATATTGTCTATTATCACACATAATAACGCAATGGAGGAAAATGAAGGTTGTACAATTATCAAAGAAGAAAAATGGAAAGTCATTCTTTTTTTCTTTCTGTAACGGAAATTAACGTCGAATGATAATATCTCTTGTTCGTTAATTAATCAATACTGTAGATTTTGTGTAGAGTTATTTCATGTAGAAATGCGGACATTATTTAGAATAAAAGTTGCATATCTTACCTTTTCCTTTTAATATGTCACAGGCAACCCAACCCAACTTTCTTATTTTGTTAAAAAATAAGAAAGTGACGAGCGGCCGTAGCTCAGTCGGTAGAACCTTAGCTTATTAGTTTACACAAAGAAAAATCTCTTTTTTCTGGTTGATAATTTTGTTCAAATATCGACAAAACAAAAATTTATTGGGTTTAGACAAACGTTTGTTTTCTATACAAATTTGTTTGACACCATTGAGAAAAATATACGGTGGTACCGAGGAAGGCTTGAACGCGGATTGGCTAGTTGGCCGCTTTATGCCTTACCTACCAGCTCAGAGGATTTGTTAGGTGAAGTTAAGTAGAGTTCTGCTCATACAAGACAACTTTTAGAACTTAAAATTTCCAACATCATAATTGCAAAGAAGTACAATATTACTATACTGTAAGGTTCATTGTTTATTAACAATAATGACTATCGCATTAAACCGTTTCTTCGTATGCTACGTCAATAAGCAGGATAGCAATTACATTCCAAAACTCAGAATCGGTTTTGTTTACTGTTCCACTAAGCAAAAAAAATTGTTGCAAACTCATTTATTTGTATGTTGCTCCTTCGCTTGGGCCAAGCACATGAAATACTTAGAAATAAGCAAATTTTTAACCAGAACAAAATAATCGAGAATTATTAACTGATGTTCTAAATTCTGTAATTAACCAGGAATCCATTTTGACTATTAAAGGTACAAGGCTGGCTTTTATCTAATTACAAGGAAACAGTTCAGTGAGCAAGTTTGTGACGCCGAGCCGTAGAGATATAGGCAGCGTATCAGACTCCAAAATAGTGGGACTTCAGTTCTATTTCTGCTCGGGGTTGTTATACTTTTTTTTTTCAGTGCTAGCAATTAAATTCGTTTACACTAACTTTTCTTGAGAGAAAATAAATTTTTTTAGTCCTATTGTAATATATTTTTTGGCAACAGTTGTAGAAATCGGAGGGTCCAGGGAACGATCCTATATCTCTTCCGAGGTGTTTCAAGGCTTTTCTTCAGTCGCGCCAGGCAAATACTGGACTGGTACGTTGAAAGTTTTTTTTCTTGTTGATTTCCTTCTCATATCCTTCCTCATACTCTATCATGGCCTTAGCTCAAAAGATGGCTAAAGGCCATAAATAATATGAAATTCAAGAAAGAAGAAATCACACACTTGATGGAAAACTCGTACTCAAAGCTTGGAAAAAAAAAAAGAACAGCAGGGGGTCGCTTGTTTTTCCGTCAAAACACAAAAGTACACAATAAAAATAGTGCGCATTAAAGATTGATATCACCAGATTGAAAGTGTTCAACTAACTTAAAATGATTTTCTCCCTTTCATCAGAAGCGTAACTAGAATTTTGAGGCACCCCCGACAAGGAACATTTAGGGCCCCTTCTAGCAGCATTTCCCGCATGTAATTTCACCTTATTCTTGCAGCAAGATTTCTGTTCTTCTACAACGAACATTCACTCCAGATAGCGTGAAAATTCCTGTCCATGCATAAAAATTCCTTCACTTCTACTAACGTTGAGAAAGATTTAAAATTAAACTTCTCTTCTAAGGTTTTAACTTCATTTTCACCTATTTAAATGTCCTCTGTAGGGCCCTCTGGACACCCATGTCCCCTCGCAACGCGGTGATATCACGGAATTGTAGTTACGCCCCTACGATTCATTGAAGTGCTAGTCTGTGTTGCAGAAGAAGCACATAAAATCATGATAAATTACTCATCAATCATCTTGTACACGTACATACATTTTTTAAGCATAATACTTAGGGAATTATGATATCGATATGTACAAAAATTGTAAAATCGATCTCAATGTATTTATAATTTTTCACAGTATATGTCCAAAGGGTGAAATATTAACTGATGAGTAAAAAAAAAAAAAAGTAAAAATACAGAATAATTTCAAATTCTTTATTGTTCATTACAAAATTGATAATTTTTCATTTGAATGCCAATTTTATAAATAAGGTAAATTTTTTTCAAAAAAAAAAAAAAAAGGAATAACAATTTGGATCAAGAAGTTTGGGCACACTTGGGTGAGGTTCTTCTTTTTCTAACCGTAGAAACCGCCAAATCCACCCAATCCATAACCGCCATATCCATAACCTCCCAGGCCGTAACCACCAATCCAAGGATATACTGGGAAGTGGACGTTGCTGCGTTGGACAAAGCTCTTACCGGTGATTCCACCTACAAAAATAAATAAATAAATAAAATATTAACAAGATCACAAAAGATTATCATAGTTTAAGTAACTGAAGAAACATGGACATTGTATGTTCAAACGACTCGAACACTGAGGCTTGCACAAAGAACAATATCGACCTGTGCCAAAGTTATCTAAAGACCACAAATAAATTCAGCTCAATCGAAAGACTAATGAGAAGATGCATATTAGGAATAACTAGGAGGGGACAGAAAGACCAATGAAAAGATTCGATCTTGAGTGAAGATAGAAGGTGTGATGAAGACTGGAAGAAGATGAGGTTGAAATGGGACGGTCAAAATGGCTAGACGAATAGATGGAAGATGGATGAAAAATGTTCTACACTGGATTCCCCCCAAATAAAAACAAAGGACTGAGACCACAAAACTCAAGCTGGATAGACGAAATGAAGCGTTTTTCAGGAGCCGGATGACAATCATGAACGAGGGCAGTTCTTAGAGCACTGGCTTTGCATTCGAGAGGTCCTGGGTCCCAATCAGGGAACGACCATCCTAAGTAACAGAAAATGGTGAAGACCTACATTCAGCAGTGGAAAATGGCTAAATATGATTACACAAACACACACACAGAGATACGCATTGACATGACAAAAGCTCAGTAGTATACCTATGTCTTGTCAAGCCTGCAACTAAAATTATTTTATTAAAAATTTCTTTGGATCAAACAGATCTTATGTACAATCAAGATAGCTTGAGAATTAATTTTCTTTATTTTTTAGAAACGTTAAATAATTATTTTTGATCGACTGCTCTCCGGTAGGGACTTCACTCCCACCTAAAGTATGCCTGGAAGAAACATTGTATAAAATTTCAACTAATCTTAGTACGCACTCATCTTTTGGGGTGACTACAGAATTGAGATGAGCGAGTAATTAGCGTTCTATACAATGTTCTAGGAACTTAGTTCAGTCTCGTTTCCACGGAAACGGTAAATGTGACTGAAGCTCTAAAGGTCATCCTGCACTATTTCATCAAGTTTGGTTCTATTGGGCACAATGGTTTCTGAGTCATACTCGAATTTGTGTTCAATAACTGAGTCTCGCTGGGCATGGTAAATAGTCTAACATTGTAATGTGCTTTAAGTCTTATTGTTGAGCTATACCAAGTTTGAAGGAAATTGATGTAACCGTTCGCACATGAGGCGCGAATGAAAGTTGAGTGTCGTTACTATGGAAATAAATTGAAAGTTCTGATGCAGCGAAAATATAAAGAATTGTTCACTCTATCAGAATATTTAATTTGAATATCTACACTTGTTCTTACGTAAAACGTAACAATGAGCGCATTCAACGGACTAAGCGCTGAGAGAGCATTTTAATTGTATTGGTTCCTACCTATAGGCAAACCAATAAGATTCAAGTGCTCTCTCAGCGCTTAGTGCTACCTTAGTCTGTTGAATGCGGCCATTGTTTTATTTAAATGTGGTTACCATGGAAACTATACATGCTTTCTCAAACCTTATAAACCTCTTTCGGTACGACCACTACAAATGATGTACGGAGCAGAAACATGGCCAATAAAGAAAGCACAAGAAAAGAGATTAGATGTCACCGAAATGAGAATGCTACGCTGGGATAACATGACGAGACAGAGTGAGAAACGTGAAAGGAACAATCAAGGTTGTAGAGATATCTAAGAAGATACAAGAAAGAAGACTGCAGTGCCATGGACGTGTAATGAGGAGAACAAATGACTATGTAGTCAGAAGAGTGATAGCAATGCAAGAGGAGTAGAATAACGGTGACCATATGTCCCGAATTTTAGGGCTTTTTTCCGGTGTATCAAAAAAAATATATTCAAAGTCCCGGATTTCATGGGTTAATCTTAAACAAACTAAGTGAAAAGGTTAGAATAGAATTGGACACTGTTTAAACATATGTTACCATGCATCACTCGACGGTATGTTGAACAAACTGTGCACTTTATTCTTAACTCACTTACAAAGTCTTCGTAAAGTGGGCTAAACTTAAATTAAATAATGAACTGAGATGATTACCGATTCTGAAGGACATAAATCAGCAAGAGATAACCGTCCACATACTCTAGATGTTTTGTTTTATTTTTTTAAAAGCTCAATATTGACCAAAACAAACAGTAAAAATAATAGACAATGAAAGTGTTTTAGAGTTTAACAAATATATTTGTAAAAAAGGTTGATTTCTTATAATTTGAAACCTCTAAGAGAAATAATATTAAAAATGTGTCATGTCAATTATTCAGGCATAAAACTTGACTTCTAAAACTCATTAAATATTATTTTTAGTTATCAAGTTCCTACTAAGTTTAAAGTTCTAATTTGGTACTATTTATAATTTTATTTTAAAAGTCGAGGCAAATTTTAATAAAACGGAATTTTTAAGCAACATTCATGGCTTAAATAAGAATTTTCATTTTGGGTCGACTTTCAAACCACCCGCAAATGTGTGTGTGGAGGGGGGTCACGAATTTTGACAGATAAAATATGGTCACTGTAGGTAGAGTAGTCCAAGGAGGAAATGGATGGATAGGGTTAAGAATGATCTCGGGGAGAAAGGTCTGTCAGCGGAAGAAGTTCAGGACAGGGCTTTGTGGAGAAGACTCATCAGAAAAGTCGACCCCACGTAGGTGGGAGAAGACGGAGAGGAAGAAGATGAAGAAGAAGGACCACTAGCACTGTGCGTAAATTGGTAATCATTAGTTGAGAAACCTTGGGAGGAGTGGTATTTTAAAAAAAAAGGACAAACTGAACATGTAAAAGCTTCATTCTCATCTCATCAAAATGTCTTTCAAACTGTTAAAAAAAAGTAATCGGATATCCGATAAATTTTACTCACTGTCCATGGGATTTGGCATTTTTATTAGCGAATATAAAAAAAAAACTCAATAACTGGATATTATTGTAAAGAAATAAGTTGCAATCCTAATCAGCATACACCATTTTAAATAATGTTTGTTTACATAACCGAATGTTGAGGGTGAAACATTGATATCTCGTACCTACAATTTCTGCCATCTTATGTTGTTCTTATCTATTATTGAAAAGAAAAATGGCAGACTTTCCAGTTGAAACCTCGTAACAAGTAAACGGTCAATTTACCGCTTGGTTTATTTGTTATGAGGTTTCAACTGGAAAGTCCGCCAATTTTTTTTTTTCCTTTCAATAATTAGATAAGAACAACTTTAGGTAACAAAGATTGTAGATACGAGGTAGGTCACTATCTACGTTTTCACTTTCGATGTTATTTACTGAACCACCATTTTGAGTACTTCAGTTAGTTTTTAATCTAATGCACCCAAATGTCAAATCTTTTACTACGAGAGATTGTTTATTATTAAGTTACAATTGTCAAACATCTTTGTTAGTTTTGTGTATAAGAATTGGTTTATTACTTTAATTTGAATATTATATTAGATATTTGTTTATGAATAAAAAATTCTAATAAGGTAAGAAATCTATGTATAGTAACTATAGTTTTGTTGTACTGGCGACATCTCTCGATAAGAAAATATATAAACATAAACTTACCGATGAGCCCAATAGCTTGAGCGTAGGAAGCCAGGGCAAGAACTGCAACAACAACAGCAACAAACTGAAAACAAAGAATGAAATGAAAATCACACTTTCTGTTTTTATTCTGGAATAAATAATATTTTTTAGTAAAATCAGAAAGCAGTAGTAAGTGCATAGTTTAAATCTAAGACAGACACAATGGCAAGTACGTATAGTAAAAAAATACCATACACAGAAGTTTTTTGCTACAATCTATACTTTGGTAAGAATATCAGAAGTGAAGGTGAAGAAAGTAGTGAAAATGCAGAAGAATGTGATGAAATTCCAAGAAGAATATAGTGAAAGAAGAAGAATATAGTGAAAATCCAAGAAGAATATAGTGAAAACTCAAGAAGAATATAGTGAAAATCCAACAAGAATATAGTGAAA
>JAGDQP010067281.1:0-11170 GCA_022664845.1 Lepisma saccharinum
CTTCAGGAAAATCATTCAGAGTGTCACCTACTTTCCTCCTGTTCTGATGCCAAAAAATTTCTGGAATTTCTTTTTTTTTTTTTTTTCACAATTGCTACATATGTTAATCGTCCCACCAATTGGCTAATTCAACTAACGAAAAATAGCTGTCACTATTTATGTTACAGCTTGTGCCATCGATTTGTTTTATCAATTTCGAAAGTGCATTTCGGCCTGAGCCTTAGATGCCCAAATCCCATAAGTAAAATTCAAATTCAAAATTCAAAACTACCTTAGTATGTTTAAGAAGATTTTTGTCGTGAATATTCAAGCCGATACCATCAGATCCTTTACCGGTGTACAGGTATGCATTAATGAAGTAACTATATTTTTCACCAACCAAACAAATTGCTTTCAGTCCGTATTTCGATTATGCCTGGCATGTATAACTGAAATTTAATCTCCGCTGAAAGGAACAATAATTTAATTTATGCGTACATAACTTCCAGGCGTAAACATGTTTTGATAGTTTTCTAATAACCACTTAAGCGTATCAGCATCTGTTTTATAGCAGTCTAGGATGTCACTAGAAAAAACGTTATTAGGGAATATAGGGCCGACTAAGTTTAATAAACAATGTTGCAGAAACGAAACGACGACCCACAACACTCTACTCACTATATGAGCTGGTTTGGAACTAAAAATAATTCAGGCCCTAACAATCGCAGCCCACCATTTAAAACAGTGTAGCCAACCTTTGCAAACAGAAACTCGTAGCGATCTCATAGACCGAGTTTCGGTTTAATAATAATGTGGGGTTAACGTAAAGGTTATCTTTTTTACCAGAAAAATTGCAAGAGGTGATTGCTTGTGATTGGGATTATGCACGGTCTCAGCTGAATGCCATTTTGTCTTACTCGTACTTCTTTTCAAACCAAAGACGGGTAGAACATTTGCAATTAAGTTATCCGATACATATAACTCATGAGTGGAAAAAATGCTGATTTTATTTTTATCTAAGTTTTATGTAAAAGTGTGCAATCCGTGACGCTATCACTCACCATATTTTGGACCTGGTTTAGAAAGAAATTGGCCACACCTATTGTAGATCACCAGCCAACGCCCGATCCAGCATTGACATCCATCTTCAGCAGCGATCACGAAAATCCCACACAGTCAGTGATACTGAATCTGAAGACGACCAGCAAATGGACAACAATAACACGGGCACATTTTGACATCTTTAATATTAGATTACGAAAAAGATCATGCATTTCCAAACACTAATTGAAATCGGAAATTTCAAAAGCAAAACTTTTTATTGCAACAGTTCACTAAATACGTGTCACGTGAACAAATAATCCCAATCAAAGCAACACACAGGGCGCTCGTCATCCACTTACCAGTCAAAGTTAGCAAATAAGATCAGGAACAAACATGGCTACGAAATATTTGGAAAAGCAACCAGTATGTATATCATGTACATACAACCTGCATGTCACCACCAATATCCAGAACAGAACATCTGCCTTGCCAGTTGCAATTCGTGGATTAGATTCTACAAGTACAGATACAGAAGCTGAAGTAGAATTAGAAGGATAAGGCCATTAAATAACAAGGAGCTTTGTCATTAAAACAAAAACCAGTGGATCCAGTTGTTAAAATATTCGGTTGCTTGTTCCTTCATTTCAGCTACGTGCTGAGACTATTTTTTGGAATAACTTAATAAGGTTATACAGTGACTTGAGCCACGAAATAATTTTATTATGTACGCTGAGTAAATGAAGGTTAAATATGTGTATTATTCTTTATTGGTACCATTCAAATACGCATAAATTATTGAAGGAGAATGTAATTGATGTTTGAATGATTCGTTAGATTTGGGATATTCGATTGAAGTAAATCTTGATTCATTTAAGAAGGAACTAATTCATTTATTATTTTGTTGCACATCATTTTTCATTGGAATTAATCAGTTTGTTACTTCTGATTGAAATTCTCCGTTATGTTGCCTTTTTGCATTACTACATTTTACCATGGTTAACATTAACCCGAGTTTATTTTAATAAAGTAAACGGTAGTTACCGTTAAGACGAGTTTCAAATTTAACTAGCGTCAACTTACGACGGTTATCTTGTAACGTTAGTAAGAAACGAGTGTCGAAAAGCAAGTTAGTTATTAGGCACGAATCACTTCGTGAGTTTATTTCTTTCTTTATCGAAATATATAGTATAATAGTGGTGCGTACTACTTTTAAAATATAAAGGAATGATGGCAGAACTAATCTACAAAATTTGACTCTACAGTTAATTCATTTGTGTTCATTTTTTACAATTTAATCCTCTCCTGTGTAACAAGCAGGTTCTTTACTCAACCACGGAAACCGCAACCTGTTCCTTTACAGACGATGGTAGTACAAGCACGATAACAAAGTTAACTTCGGTAGTCTGAACGCAAGTTAGTTTTACCCATAGGTCTCACCATCGTAAAATGTTAGTAATCTAAACAAGGCATATGCCGAATTACAGGTCGGGTTACACGTTTATGTTTTTAGTCACTTTGTAAAAAATTTTGTATTAGTTGTCCATTTTAGTAACTATAGACTTCGGTCCGTTAAGATGTCATTAGCAATTATCTTAAAATCCAGAAACATCCATGATCCAGCCGAGATTCGAACGCTGAACCTTGGAGACGCTGGTCTGACACTTCATATCGCATGGCTGCCGTGGTTGATATTTTTAGTCACCTGAAGTGACATAAGATTACAGTTTGTTTCCTTAATTAAGGTTGATGTGGAGAGAAGAAGAGGAAGAATGTATCTTTACTGTATTAACTAAGATAAATCATTTTCTAGCACGAAATAAATAAAAAGAATAAGGATTTAAAGAGAAGATTAAACTTATTTCCCAAGACGTATCGATAATGGTACAACGAAGATGACAGCTGCACAGTGAATTGAAACGTCATGAAAATCTTTCACCTTTAACAATTAACCCTTTTGTTAGTGTCATGTATTCATGATCAAAAGCACAAAGTCAATTATTTTGTGTAACACATCATATATATATATATATAACAGTGAAATTATAGAGCATGGGTATAATACACCCATTAGTGATCTAAAACTTGCAAAAGGATTAATCATCAAAAAGATTAATCGTATGTAATGAATCTTCTGGATAAATTGAAATTCATTAAATCTAAGTCCATAAACAAGGTTTGTCATTTCAATATGGTTTGGTCTAATACAAACGTCGCTTCAGCCTGTATCTTGAATATGGTTCAACTATGCCTTTAAAAAAAATAAGTACAATAGTCACGAGGATTTATCCGTATTTTCCTTATCTGACGAACTGCAGGTAAAACGAAGTTGTGAACCCTAACTAACTTTTAAACGTGAAGAATGATGCATTTTTCCATCCATGATCTAATACTGGCACAGTTTCCTGGAAGAACGGTTGTCCAACAGAAGCAAACTACTGGTTTATGGATGTTAGACATTTATTAGGTGATTATAATGATCTTCCCACGCATTTATTTTGGTTTTTGCAAAATATTGTAATTGCAGGGGTCTAATCTGAAGAATAGGAAGAGTGGTACAGCTACTCAAAACCTGTGTTTGGAAGAGAAACAACGGAAATACAAAACAAGTGGATTTGATCTTAGTCTTCATGCAAAGAAATATTTATTACAATATTTCTGTTTGTTGCATCACACATTGTCCAAATAAATTTTCATAATAAAGAGCTGATAATGTTGGTCCCTTTAGCAAATAATTAGTCAAAAGTAAACGTTTCAGATGTCAAAAGAAAACGAGGGAAATGTTGACTGCTGATGGCACGTTTGGTGCTCGGTCTGATGTGCCCATTCCATATTTTCTTTTCTTGTTTCATGGTCGGATTGGAAAACATACGACTCAATCCGGTCACATATATTTTAATAAATGCATTTTTATCTGTTCTAAAATCGGTCAGATGTCGCCTGAAAATTGGAGCTCTGATTAATTTCTGAGTTTGTTCAACGCGAAAAGATTGTTTATTGTAGTATATAGAATATATAGTAGAAAATAGAATGTAAATGCTTCGTAGATTATTTCAATGTTAATTTACCAGCTAACTCATATATTTTCCCTCCTTTTTATCTCAGGGTATTTGCTACAAGAAATCGTAGATTTCGCGGTGAAGATATGAAGTAAAACTCGTTCCTAGTAATTTTAACTGCTCCAACTCTGTATAGCTTTCTCCCCTGTTGAATACAGTGGAGACTACTTTTCATTATCGACTTAAAATCTCTTAATCAGGACAAGCAAATGAAATTGAGGCTTGCGGTGTTGCAGCTATGACCACCATGCTAATACGTAGTGAATAAAAAATTAGTTTAGTCCAAGCAGAAAAACAATCGATTTATTAAATCAAATTGTAAAAACGTTTTTTAAATACAATTAAAATCTCCAATAATAGTAAGAATCTTTAATATATTTGAAATTCAAATTAATTTATAAAATAATCAACAAATATAAACATTCAAGCAACAAACATTGAGTTATTAAATCAAAGATTAAATATTTATCCAATATTGAATTCAAATAAATCAATATATTTAATCCATTGCTGATATCGAACATCCGATATCCATATGTTAATATTAAACGCTTGACGCACCGGCTTTGCCGTTATTCTGCCATTGTAGAGAACACAATTCTCGATTTTCTACTGTATCAATCTCCAACAATACAGGTTTCATTGTGATCATATCTTCTTTTTTCATACAAGAATGAGTATTTGAATATACAAACCCAGATAAACCATAATCAATCCCTTTATTTTCAGTTCGTTTCTCATTTGTTTCGCCTTCATTTTATAAAACATTCTTCTTTTCGAACCTTTGTACTGCTTTACATAAGTGTAAAGTAATTGTTGGACATATTTTCACTAACCTTTCTTTAAACAAAATAAGCAAAGTCTGAAAAATAAATACGCATATGAGTTCATCTGGCAGTTTATCATCAATATATACTAAATCTCGTGACATCTGCTTAATATGTCGGAAATAATTTCGTATGTTATCCCATTTTACATATCGCCACCTGTGGCTGATCCATTTTCTTTCCATCTTCTCTTGTTCAACTTTAACTTTCATACTACTACTTGTCTCCATCTCCTTAATTTCATTTCCTGATTGACCTTTAATATTTCCTGATGAACTACTATTAACTTTATCACCATTTGGAACCTTTAATGTCTCTACCTTATTTATCTAACTTCCTTATCATACATATCAATTATTTTAATTTATGACCGATAACATTCATTTCATTTCTGATCACCGAATTTTCTATACTCTCTAGCACTACCTTAGGCACATCAAGATTATTAAGCTTCAGAGATTGATATTTCTCATTTAAATCTTTTTAAAAGGTTGAACAGATAGGATTTGATTACTCACTTCCTCACACTTCTTCTCTAATACATAAATATGTACTTTTACTTCAGTTATCATACTTTTTTGGCATTCAACCTCCTTTCTTCTTCTTCCTTTTCTCTTTGCTTTTTTTCCTTTCTCATTTTTCTGTTTCCTTTGTTTTTCTGTCCTTTGAATAAAGTGCTGAAACATCTGTTTCATCCATAAAAATTCCTTGTTTAACCTCCTTTACTTTTCTCTTTCTCAAGCTAAATTCTTCTATGTGTAGTTTTACCATTTGTCTCTCTTCCTCTTGTGCATCCATCCTTTGGCGTAACTGTTGCATTATTTCCATCAATTTACTTTCCTTCTCTTTACTACTTCTCTCAATTTTCTTTCTTTCTGTGTCAAATTTGTTCCTCCTCAACACATTATACCTCCGCTCCACATCACTAGAATCATTATCCTTCTCATTTCTTCCATCCGTATCCCTTGTAGTATACAATTCCAAAGCTTTATCTCCAACCTCATCGTTGGTCGCCATATTTGAAAAAGATCTGCTACCAAAAATCGTAGATTTAGCTGTGAAGATATGAAGTAAAGATCGTTCGTATAATGCTGTTACCGCCCATAAATTTAATTTTATCTTTTCTTATCGTTCATATAACTTTATACCGAAGAAAAGTAATTTTAACTGCTTCAACTCTGTATAGCTTTCTCCCCTGTTGAATACAGTGCAGACTACTATTCACTACCTACGTAGAATCTCTTAAACAGGACAAGCAAATCAAATGGATCAAAGCTAATAGAGGCTTGCGGCGCTGCAGCTATGATCACGATGCTAATACGCAGTAAATAAAAAATTAGTTTAGGCGAAGCAAAAAAAAACAATCGATTTATTAAATCAAATTGTAAAAACTTTTAAATACAATTAAAATCTCTAACAATAGTACGAATCTTTAACATATTTCAAATTCAAATTAATTTATAAAAAAAATCCCTTTCGGTAGGCCTACAGGCTGAGGTAGATCTCGAAGTTTTTTCTTTCATTTTCAAAAATTCAAATCTCACCTTATATGAGAGCTATTGAGCACCCAACTTCAGTGATTTTGAGAGGATGCGCCTCCTTTATCTTAACAAAAATCTTCCTGCAGCACTACACTACCATGGTATCCATCTACACCCTCCCACGGAGGGCTGCGCCCCCCAAAAGAAGGTTTGCCCCATTTATGGTAACCTACTCTTGGTATTACACCTTCAAAGAAAATTTCGTTTCTCTACCTCCAATGATTTGGAAATTGGGTTTTTGGGGTAGCCATTTTGGATCCAAGTTGACGACTTTTTGAAATTTTTCTTGTATTGTCGTGGCCAGTTGTGATGGTACAACTTCAAATAAAATTTCATTTATCCAGCTCCAACGGTGTGCAAAATGGGATTTTGGGAGGCCATTTAGGATCCAAGATGGCGACCGATTTTGCTCATTAACGAGCTTAACCGAGCTATTAAGCCTAGAAACAACATATAAAAATTTGGTTCAAATATCTTCAAAATTATGGCTTCTAGTGTACCGATCTCAATAGGTATATTTTTCTTCGAAATCTACCTAATAATCAACAATACAAACATTCAAAATATAAACATTGAGTTATTAAATCAAAAATTCAATATTCATCCAATATTCAATTCATTTAAATCAATATATTTAATCCTTTCCTGATATCAAGCATCCGATATCCATATGTTAATATCAAACGTTTTACGCTCCAGCTTTGCCGTTAGTTATGTTCAGGCCAATTAGTATGCACAATATGGTATGAGTTGTGTGTGCCCGTCGCTATCTCATTGATGGTGACTCGTTGGTCTTACGACAACTAGATCATGTTTTCTATCAGTGTTTTCCAAATTTTGGTGGCTTTTCACGGTCACAACCATGTTCATCTTCGCAATATGTTCTACTATAATTTAAGCTTACATCACCACCATTTCATTAGACCCTAAAATACACGGGAGTCCTTCAAACCTGTGGTCCTGTCTTTGATGGAGTCAGTCCCTTCATTTCTGAGTTTAAAATCACAGCCCTTTGTTCAACATTCTAGAATTCTCTATTGATGCAACATATACTTCAATTTAACGAGACAATGCCAACATATACAGATTTACAACTGTAGTTTACTGATATAGCAAACATTTTTATATCAAAACGGAAATTTTATCTCACGTTTGGGTCTAAAACTAATTACGATGGAGAGAATGAAAGATAAGGGCAGAATAATGTAAGAAATAAGAAGCGATTCAATAGGCTAGTTCAACCAGTGGGAAATAGTAACACGCTTACGTTTTTAGGAATGCAGCTTATTAATTATAAAATGTCAGGAAATTTACCCTATTTTGTTAGGTCTGGTGTTTCGATGAACAGACCCAGTCAACTCCTGACCTCTAGGGGACAGGGTTGTTCACCAGTTTCTCGGGTTTTCCAAGATCTTAATTTTATGAGCTTTCATTAATGATTTACACTTTATGAACCCTAACAAAGACAACTTAATAATCACTTCTTTTTCGATGGCAATTTCCAGAAAATCGTTAGAGAGGAACAAGCACAGCTCTAGTTCTAGAATTCATCTCGACATTCGCTTTGTGATTTTGAGGAAACCTAAATTAGAATGTGGGTAGTGAGTAAAATGTTTAAACGATGCTCGTTAACCTATGTTGATTAGAAGTTTTGCCACTGATGGCCTTTATAGCATGAAATAAATCAAACAGATTGAATTGAAGGCACATTAAGAACAATCTTTAGAAAATATTGCAATTGTTTTTCCCTACTAATGAAATATTATCAACCTCTTGCATCTTCATATTCTTCCCTCAAGAAAATATGGAAACACGGATATAATACATCCATTTGTACTTCTGCAAAATTAAAAAATTCGTTTTAGTGACTATAGCAAATTAAGAATCTGATATCTGATAGAAGAGACAGTTATTCATAGACAGTGGACTGTGTAAAGTATGTTTAGTAATTCTAAAATGTCTCTTTTCTTTGCTATTTACTATTAGCATCTGTTATTCATAGTTTGCAAACGAATAACCTAAACACAATTTAAGAAACGTGTACAGCGAATAAATTGAATTATTTCATTGCATGCTGTTGATATTCATTTAATAAATCTTGCACTGACATCTATGCATACAATTCTGAAACTAATTCGTTACTTTTATCAGTATGTTTTATCTATTGCTAATGCATTGTTGTTTTAACTCGAATTCCCCAAATATGATGTTGCCATAGATATCTGAAATTACTTGACAGAATAAAACCGTGTGTTCTGAGTACTAGCAAATGCTTGAGAGAAGACGTGCTTCTAAAGAGCGGAGAAGGCGATGATCGTGTATGGTTCGTGTTCGTCTCGGAAAATCTGTGACTGTACCTTCCGTTTATGAGTACGGGAGCTAAATAGTGTTAAAAAGACTTTGACTACATAAAACATGGATTTAATTAAGCTTCAACTACCTTCATGTTAAACGGAACAACTGTTGCATTGGCTCAGTGATACAGTGCTTTTCTGCTACATGGTTACTGTTGTAGGTATCACTCTCTGCTTCCACCTGCCTTTTGCATCAGAATTATTTGAATCACTGACAGAATATCTTGGAAATCTTTCCCTGACTATAAAAATGTCAAGAAGAAAAGTATTCTATAGCGGACATGGAACAATGTGAAATGTTTAAAAACTGCAATAAAATAGAAAAGTATGAGATGAGGTAGGTGTTAAATATGTTGCATTTTGTAGTCTTAAAAACACTTTTCCTTTCTTTGACGAAACAACGGCCACGTCTTTACTTTGCTCCTCCGATGAGGAAATATTTTTGTATTTTTTTATATCAGTAGCGGAGTAGCGACTACTGTAATTTTTTAGGTTTAGAGGATTTCTTGCACGTTTTAAAGATTCTCGTAAGTAGGTAGTGTCCCGGATTTTCACTTTTGAAATAAAGCAACTCTATGATAGTGGTCAGGATATTAGTAAAGGTACCATACCCGAATTTGCTTGATGAAACTTATGGAAACACAAGATAATCTATCAGTACGGGCAACAGCAGAAATTCGAAGCTGCAGGCTTATTAGTGCTAGTTTGAAAACCTTGAAAGTAATAACCTCGAGTATTGTATTAAAAGATGAGCGAGTCCTTTATAGAGCGGAGTCACACTCAGGCATTCAAATAAGTTCTAGTAAAGAGCTTTCTCTCAAGGTGCATGGAAATAGCGGACAAAATGGGGGGAAAGGGAAATGGGAAAATAATGTGATAAATCCGATGGCACTAACCCAGTAAACATTATTTCTAATAACTACTGGTCATTGTTAAAGCCTGGGTCACAATACCCTGGTTGCTGGTAGCAGCTGCCTAAGAGCGTAGTGTGAACCCAAACCAGCTGATGCTAAACGCCAGCCAACGAGTAATTAAAGTAGAACGTGCCCAACTTTTACCAGCACCAGCCGATCGTGTGACTGCTTCATGCTGCTACCAGTGTGAACACTTCACATTCGACCAACAGCAATCATCGGCTAGTAACTTGTCGAAAAATCCACTAGGATATTATTTTTATTGCTTGTATTGTGTTTACGGTTTTACAGTATCAGAAAATAAGTGGACAGGGAACGAGACAATAAGATTTTGGATATATCGTTTCTACATTCATGACGTGACGAATGTTCAATAATAAATGTATTTAATATTCCTCACTTCGTGAAAACAGCGACGATATATCGAAAATACAAGAAGAGCTCGATTAAAAGGGGCTTCTGTCCGGATCCCCATTCGTTCAGGGGCACTGCCAAAGTGAAATCAGTCACTCATACGACTACAGAGGATAGGTAGCTAGGACCCTATAACAGAGTCTTGAGCCTATGGCTGGAGGCAATAGACCAGGGCCCCCAAATAACTTAATCCAACACTGAATACAAATGTCTATGGCACATGTTGTCCTTCGATTATTGCAAAATAAATAAGAAGGACGTAGGATTTAGAAAGTTATTGGAAGAATCAAATAATGCAGTTTTGCATGTTTCATCGGAAGGATTCAGAAAGAAAATTAAGAGCATACGAGACACGTACGTGTCAAGAAGCAAGGAAGTATGACGCTGAGGCTAAAAGGAAGTCTACAAACCAGAACTTTCTTCGTTCTCTACAGCAGATGTTTTTCTGCATACAACATTTATTGTTAGAAAGTCAGTTATTCTACCAGACTCGTTACTATGGAAGCTATTACTCCCAATTTCTCGAACACACCCCTCAATTTTAAAGTTTTTATGATAAAAAATTGATAGAAACCCTGCAGAACTTCACTTATACCTTCCCAACTTCGACTTTATCTTCCCACGAAACTGCCATTCGTAAACTACAAAATTTGTCCATTTTTTGGAAGTGATAATTTTACGAATAAAGTATAAAATCAAAGCTTAGATTAATTTTTATCTTGTTCTTACTAGCATATAAAGAGGATAAGCAATGATATTCTACCGATACATATTTAGGTATGTTACATAAATGCAAATATTACACGAAAAGAGACTACATTTACTATATTATAGCTACCAGCAGCATTTAATCCCAGCGATGGCAAGCCAAGTGTGAGCCCCCAACAGCTGCTACTTGCTGTTGCTGGTACCAGCCACCAGCAAGTAGCATCTGGTAAACCAGCGTAATGTGACCAAGGCTTTAGTAATGAGTAAGGCTGTAAGCATGTTTGGCAACACTGTGTTTCGAAAATATCAGATTGCAGACGCGGTCGTCCGTAG
>JAGDQP010067282.1:0-11169 GCA_022664845.1 Lepisma saccharinum
AATTTGTTGTCGAACTCAAAAGACAGACAAACAAATTTATCCTGCAAAAATATTGTTATTGTTTGTTTATATTAAGTGTTAATGAATGTTCAAGCAATTTTTTTTTAAAAAGTGAAAACATTATTATTTTCACTTGTAAAGGCAAGCGTCCCACTAGAACGAACCAATAGGAATCATATTTCCAATAAATACAAACAGTATAGCAATAAAAAAAGCTTTGAGAATAAGAGATTACATACTGTGAAACACAGTAAGTTATCCATTTCATTTTTCGCAGAACAAAGAACGTTTGGCACGATGGATTTGTTAATACAGCATTTGTAAGCACGAAGGCGTTTCTGTTGAAGTCCGCTAGGTGGTACCGCCTTATAACCCCGTAAGGTAAACAACTGTCGTTAAGGAAAACCTTCTGTCGATAAAAATAATTTGCCAATCTATATTAGAATAATAATGTTAGAATTCCAGAAGACTTTATCATCTCAATGGACACTCGTTATGTTGCTTTATTAACCAAGATACTATATAGGGTACAGAAGCTTGTCCACATGGACGTATAGTAAGAACCCGTATGTCATGAGGAAATTCAGAGGAAATTGAAGTTCAGAAAGCCCTACTTTTGGCCGCAGGTAGCTGCCCAAATGCCTTCGGCTGCCAAACCTGTATAAGATTGCACCAGTTAGCTGTAGCCCTGACAGAGGCGGACAAGACCCAAGAGCACGGCACTTCTAGCTGCTAATCAGGGTTGCATTAGCATTTTCAATGTATGATTGCGTGGTAGGGGTCCGTAGAACAGTAGTAAGATTAGTCTAATCTTCAGCAGGAATAGGAATTAAACTTAGAATCATAAGAAGTCGATAAAAGTGGAAAATCCTTCCCGTAGAATGTTTATGTCGATATAGCGCACTCGTAATCGAAGTTGTTGTTAATTGGTTTGTTAAAGGAAGAAAGAGGACATGCAAGCGAAACAGTTCCCCGTGATAGAGTAAAGAGGATACTTACTTAGTAAAAGTGAAAGAGAAATATGTCAATTTACAGAGCATTGAAATGTATATCAGGGTAAGTTCTAAATAATCATCAGTGCTTCGTGAAATTGCGAGGACGACGAGGTGCAATAACCTTAATAGTCATTCATGAAGCGTATGCATAATAATGGATATAGTGCGAAGATAGCAAGTTAAAAGAACTGCACTAAAATCATTGTAGCAGAGTGCGAAAGTAAATATCCGTGAGTATTTCAAGAACACATTGAATTGCACAGTTAATAACAGTAGAAAGATATACTCTCATAGCTAGAACGTTTATCTCAATCATTATAAATAAGCTTGTGTAATAAGGAGCGATAACGATACGACAGGCGTAGAGACATATTTAGAGATGTGTTCACATGCTATGTATATACTTTTCTGATCATCAGTAGTCAATGCTCACAATTAACGAGAAGCGAGTCCATATTGGTTAAAGTAAAGCAGTTAATACGGACAAGTAAACTTAGCTATACTTGGATCAGTACTTACCTGGTAATTTTGGACATCGATGAACCTGAAAAAGGAAAGGTCGGCGAAGAAGGAGAATAGTGAATTATAAAAAAGAAAAAAATGGGAGAAAAGTTATACTTACGTTGTACGAACTTAAGAACTCAAACATAATTTGTATATAAGGACTATCAATAAGTTAATATTCGTATGATGTTGCAGAAATGTTCTGCGTAGAAACGCTCTCCTAATACTATAACTATTTGTGAGTTATAAATAAAATATAGGAAAACGTATTAGAACTCTAGTGATAATTGAGAGATTAAGTAGTTAATAAACATTACTAGTAATATCATTATTAAGTTGTGTTTGTTCACTCACATGTCAGTAGAAACCATATGATGGATAAATATATTAAAAAGTATTTTAAACTTGCATCATTGCAATAATGTATGTGTAATTTGTAAGAGAGCAATTAATATCCTCAGTGTATTTGGAGAATCTTATTCTCACTAATAAGACTTTAAGAAGTGAAAATATTTCTCTTCAGTCCGTATTGTGTATTTTAAAGCAGAGTTATTCAAAGAGGGTTTATGTTATCAATTGGTACACATAATCAAGACATGTACAAGGTATATATTGTCATTATATCATATATTTATACAAGTTACTTCGATCTTGATCCTTCACCAAAATCACAAATGTTGCTTCAAGCGATTTCGCACTTTCATATCATACGTAGTACCTCGAATCGACTGCCTGTACCATCTGACGCTTACCCCCTTGCCGTACGAGGAAAATCTGTGTTATTTGTTTTGCTCTGTTGCTGGGGCGCGAATGGGACGGGAAGCGGTTATACACTTATAAGATTTTTGTAATAATTATCAGACTTTTATTACCAGGTATCATGAATAACGGAAGTTCTTCGAGCGCCGCTAGCTCAGAAACGAGTCTGTTAGCGGCCTTCACACATATACCACTAATTTCAGATCTAGGGAACTATATGTTCGATTGAACTTACATTTGAAAGCTCTTTGCCATGCTAAGACACAGACAAAAATGAACCGGTACCCTGGGACCCTTACAACGGTTCAAAATGATTTGAATTTTAACAATTCTGATGATAAAACTGACTCCAAACCATATAGAGTGCAGACACTTGCAAAATCGTAATCTACGCTTTAGTACTTTTCAAACGCTGTATAACACGTCAAAATAGGTGAATAGGTGCAAAAATTATTACTTTTTGCAGCCCAGTCGCGGAGTTTTCACAAATGATCGAAACGTGTGTCTGTCATTCTCTGTGTCTTTTTTTTAGCCCCAAATAATTGGTTCCAGGGGGGAGGGTTGTCGGTTTATTGCGGGCATGGTAGAGGCAAATTGATGAATATTCTTAATGTGAATTATCGTTTCCAAGATAGAGTCTACCATTGTCCAAAATCGACCTTTTGTATGAAGAATATGCACTTTTGTCAATAGGCAGCATTACAAAAGACGTGATATGAGTACAAAAAAAATTCGGGGTAAAGGGAAGAGTGATGTAAAAATTCTACTCACAAAAGAAGTGATACCACATTGTGCGAGTGACTTTCTTCGCGTTCCTATAGGGGTAGGGAGGATACTAAATCTCTTAATTTTATTAATCTTCTTACAAAGGAAACAATTCCATTATGGTGACACAAAGAAAATCACTCGAAAAATGGATATCACTTCTTTTGTGAGTACAATTCTTGCGTCTCTCTTCCTTTACTCTGAAGGAGTTCTTATACTAATTAGTACCCTCTCGTAAAATACAGCAAATGCCAGTAACAAATATTTAACAGAGTGGCAATCGGAAATCGTATGAGAGTGAATGTAACGGTGCAATTACATTTCGTTCTCGGTGACCTTACTAAATTAACGACTAATTGAAATGTACAGAGCAATATGTTGCTTAAACTGACCAATAAAATATAAAATTATAATCAACGATGTCAATGGAACATGTGTAATGTGAAGACAGGAGAACTTAAAGAATCAAGATTATTTTACTATAGTGGAGCTAATACTGTAGAATATATAGTTCTCTGTAAATTATGCTAGATACGCTCTCAGGCTGAAGAAGACCTACGTTTGCTACAAGATATGTAATCTGTGATACAGTTAAATATTGCTTCAGATTTTACTCAGTGCGTTTAATAGGAAGTCTTATCCATAGTAAAGTTTTAGTCTACCTACAATACAATAACTAGTATTTACAACAGATTCTTTGGCACATTCTGGCACTTTAGCTTGAGAAGTTTATATCTAATATCAAGATGCAGTAGAGTGTTGTGCTAGAACGATTTCATCCTAATTAGATGGATATTCATGTACACTTGGATCAATTTGAAGCGTATAACGTAAAACTGGATCAAAGGATACTGCGTATCTTATCTAACATCAGTCACGAACTTTATGCCACATGAAAGAATAAATATGAACCTACTAAACTACAAGGTCTATCCTTGGGAAAGATTCAAGAAACATTGAAAATCCTGTATTCCGCTAGAAGACATATTATTGTCAAGCTCTATTGATTTCATACTTTGCGTTAGGCGCCACTACAAAGAGCAACAGTAGAAAGAGTTTATCAGAGAATTGGCAAAGCAAGTGCTTAAAGGTGATTTCGGAACTGCAACTAATGATCTACATGACCAATTAGTAGTTGGAGTATACAGAGAGGATATTAGACGTAGATTGATCGTAAATGAGAAGACAGGCAGCTATTGACTTGATTAGCTTGAAAGAGCAGGTTGAAAGAGATTCAAGTTATTACTTCAATTCCATTTTTTCTTCAACTAAATTCGATTCAGTATAATATGTTCATCAAAGTTAATCTATCAAAGGAAGAACAAACCAAATATAAAAACAGAATCGAATCACTTCTTTAGATGTGGAGAATCTCATTCTAATGCAGATGAATATAAAAGTTGCTTTGTCACCAAGCTTATTTTTTCAAAACTAGCCACCTAGCTAAAGTCTGCAGATCAAAAAGACCAACAATTAGACAACAAGAAAAAGTAAAACATTTTCGGTGGAACCAGAGCAGCCTTCGAAATCAACTGAAGTTTTAACGATGTGTTTCTACTACGAATATTCGAAGGCGGCAATAACAAGGATAAAATTGTTGAACCAATTCAATTCATTAAAATGTAAATAAATAACCAATCAATGGACTGTGTACCAAACACCACATTCGACAAAAAAAAATATACCTATGTCAGTACTTCTAAAGGTCGGATCTTTGGATTCGTTCAAAACAAAACAAATAATTTCAATTTATTAATGGTTGTTAATTGCTTTCGTAGGTTATGTTCAATTTAAGATTCAAAAACACCCTCAAATCCTTGATTTGTTATTTCTAAATATTGATGAAAATATCAAATGTTTTACTTGGAGTTGATTGTATTGACAAGACTTTTCCAGGTTGGACGTTCGAAAACTTCATCGATACTTAAGAAGAAGTGAAAAAATATTCAAATTCGTATGCAGGACAGCGAAATCAAACAAATTCGGAGGGTTATTGAATTACGACGTACGTTAGGTAATTTTTTATATAATAACAAAAGATATCAACAACAGCGGTTGAACTCTATGAATGAGATGACCTCAACTGTGTTATCTATGGTAGACACGATTAAGAAAATTACTGATCCAAAAGTAAATATAGCTGGTAATATAATTAGTGAACAGACGTCACAAGTAAGTTCTATCAAACACCTGGGGGATACCAATGTGAACAAAAAGAGTAAACGGAAGAAAGGCGAAATAATTTCTGACATAAATGATCAAGAGATAAAAATATCTAGCCAAAGTGTTAAGGATGCCAATGCCATTAAACATAATAATACTTTTAACAGAGAAGTAATAAGGTGGATGAATCAACAAGACTGGGCAAATAAATTATTAAGCCCTAGTTTGAAATTATATCAATAAACGTTGGAAAATTTAGTTTTATCTGGGAAATAAAAGGACGCTTTAGTGTTGGTTCAAAACTTATGATTATTAACTCATAAACTTGTTAGAAATAAGGTGATTAAGGCTGTGCAAAGGTTTATGATGCGGTCCTGTCAAACTGGAACAGCAGAAAATGTATATAGGACAAAAGCAGTCTTAACGGAGTTTTTACGTAATGTGATTAGTTTTGTTTTGATGTTTGTGATCTTGTGTGCTAACATAATTTAATCTGATGGAAGCAATGGACTTAAATGAGATACGGTTATTGAATCTAACTATATGAAAGTTAATGTTGTGAACAATATCTGAAGATGGCAGATTATAATGTTTTACACTGTAAAGGTGTAGCAGCAAAATAAATCTTAAATGAACTACGTTTACTAGTAAGTGCATTTTATAAGATATTTAAAATAACACATTATTAGAAAGCAGCTTTAATTCGATTTGTAAACAAATATTATTTTGGAATCTCACCGAATATTTTGGAAGAAACCGCATTCCAACATTTACTTCTTGTAGAAAGTAAATTCCCAAATGAGGTAATATTTTACATATTATAATTGATGAATATTCTTAACTACCCATTATAGAATAGAAAGGACATCAATAATAGGGCGGTTGAGAAAAAAACACGTTTTTCGAATTTGGTTTGGCGGTAGTGCGGAAATGTTGCACACTGACATCAGTATGTCACACAAAATATTTGTAATCTTTAAGTCAACTTTTAAACTTGCCGCACGGCGGTTGAAATATTTAAGGGGTCTGCCTATGCAGCCACCCCATAAATTTCTTTGCCGGCAACGTGAAGGGTAATTTGTGATTTTCCCTCTTGGTAGGCTTAATTTGCAGTATTTGAATCTCAATAACTAAATTTTACACTTAAAATGGTATACTAGTGAAGACAAAATATCCTTTGTTCCTTTCCACTTCGAAATACAATACAAAAACCTTTTCGATTTCCGTATCCTCTTCAACTCTTCCTTAAACTGTTTAACACTCGTAGAAGAATCTTCGCTCAATGCGCTATTTGTCTGAAGGTTCCGTAATCTTCAAACCGCATTGTATTCTTCTTCTTTTCCAATTTTCTAAAATCGTTATTTCATTCTTTATAGTCATAAAATCGTTATAGAGCTACAGCGTTTCACCTGTTCCGTCATGAAAGATGTATTTCCAATGACTTACAACGACAATCAAATAAAGTACTTAAAATATACATTGTGTTCAAAATTGTATTTGTGTTCATATTTCTGTGAAGGAGTTCACAGTTTTTATCAGATTCTTAAAGGGGTCTGTGAACCCCAAAAGTTTAAGATTATTTGAAAATGGCATTTTCCTAATATTAAATGGAACAGAGATAACGATTTATGTAATGTCTTTTAATGGTAAATGTTCTTTAGCCCCATCATCATACTATATAAAACAAAAAGGTGGCCAAAGCAAAAATGCCTTTCTTGACTGACACGACTGAATGTTTAAGTATTTGTTTCGAACTGCAGTTATTATTTGTCTTGGGCTTCTTTGAAGACATCATATTTGTTCCTTTCTATTCTTTTTACAACTACAAAACAATAAGGTATACAACATGTCTCCTTCACAGGCACAATTTTACTACTGATTGTTGTAATGTTTCGTCACTAATATAATTACGCATGACTTTAGAACCTTTAGGTAGGGTTTATTTCACACACGTTTGGAATTTACAGTGAAAAATTGTTGCGAGAACTTACTCATTTATGTTAGGTGAAAAGCAATGTGATCCTCTTGCAAGAGTTGTTTCAATCCTGACATTAAGTTTAAAAAGCCCTACGTTGATGTTCTTTCATTTTAGTTTGTTAATATCTTAGAAATACTTCATGAAATGTAATTATTAGCTGTCCAGATAAATAATGTGATTATCTTAGAGTACAGTTCGTAGATTTCGATATATGCAGTGAAACTGCACATGCGACCAATGTTACATAAGGTTTATTTGAATATTCCTAGTTTAATGATATGTACTCTCTCAACGTATATCCAGGCACAAGTTGATAAACATTTTAGTAGAATTAGATTATTATTATGTATTATCAACAACACGAAAATAATTGTTTTGTATTCGGTTTCTATTACAATATTATAAGTATGACAAAGAAAGATATCTTAACAATGCCTTAGTAAAAATATGGTTTTAATTATTTTCAACAAACTGTATTTTCTAAGTACAAAATTGTTTAAAATATCAGTTTACTTGAATTTTCAATTTGAATTTTATTCAAAGCCTTCTGACAGCTTTGACTCAGGCCGAAGATCAGATTGTGTAATGGAAGCATCGTGAGCAGTGATTAGTTTACTATTATTTTCAAGTATTCTTCGCTATTTCCATAAACATATTAAATTATATGTAATGGCATATGAATGCTAATAAAACGTAACTTACTATTCAATTGATGTCACATTTTTATTTCAAAATCTCTTTCACGGAAATTAGGTTACTTGAGAATTAGGTTGAAGTTCTTAATGAGAATTCAAAAATTTTATAGAATTATTAAGATGAATTTTTAAATTTATAACATTCCGAAGTTTTAATAGCAGAACCCTAGAACTATGCTAGGTATTTTCTACATTAAACGTTTTATGGATACTAGTTACATTACATTATATATTTCTGAAAAATGCTGTTCCTATATCCTTTACATTTTAAAAAATATATTTTTAAGTTAACTTACATTTGAACATTGTAGCTAACGTGGGTAAAGTAAATTCAACTAGTAGGGCAGGGACTAGCTAGGGGTTCGGAATCCGTAATTCAAAACCCACAGCAGGCAACAGCATCAAGAACAAATCTACAACAGCTAAAAATTTGTTGTAAGAATCTTTGCATATTGGGCAAGTGTAACCGGTTTCAATGTTAGCCCGGGGAGACGTTTCAAACGCATTCATTGCCGCCTTTCACCAAAATAGTAAATTACAATGATACAAAATAAATGTATTACCATGTACGGTTGAAATTCATTGTTAATTTGAAATATTAAAAATATAATTTGGTAACACGGAATTGAATTATTTCAATATTCTCAATATTGCAACGGTCTCTGCGTTCTATTGTGAAAGCATTTTCTATATTAGAATGATACCAAGAAATCAAATTTACCTCAACACCTTTATTTGAAAGAAACAACTAACTGTTAAAAGAAAATAACGAATAAAATCATAACTGACATTATTGAAATTGCTGCCACGACCTGAAAGAAACCTATCGAGGATATATCCCACGACATCCAACTCCTCGATCACTAAAGCTACTTAAACAATTTCTGCAGTAAGACAAGTGTGAAACTTTTGAAAACGACAAAGTTTTGGTGCGATGACCACTTAATTGTTGGAACCCTTACATTGTTCTTATAGATTTGCAGCCACCCAGAGAAGCATTTAACAGTTTAAATGAACACCTGATTATCATATAATATTGAAACCTAGATCTAATTTAATATTTTCTTTCAACAAACCGTATACACTTAGTTAGTAGCAATGAATATAAATAAATGATATTATGAGCTTTTGCAAGACAACAAACCAAAAAGCCAAGGTTGAATTCCGATACAGCTATTAGTTAGCATAAAACATTCCATCGTAGTGAGAAGTGCTCAAAGACATGACTATCACATCGATCAACATTATTATTGCAACGTTAGCAATATAATATTTCTTACACCTGTATCTCTGTGAAGCAAGGTCATGAGAAAGTTTACAAGACATGTATCACATATCATCAGCATTCTTTCTAAAAGCCAAATGTTGTTATTGATTTTGACAACGTGAGAATTTATTTTCGAATTGAAGATAAACCTGTGAGATTCTTCCAATAATTGAAGGTGAGTTCTTATAAATCTTCCCATGACTCCGAGATTAATCCGTATGATTTTTCTCACCATCAAATAATGCAGGTGGGCAGATGCTAATGCAACATAAGCAAGATCCTGTTACATTATATTTCTAATATTTCTTGGGGAACCCGTGTCATTCATGAGTAAAGTGAAACACCTGTAATTCCAGGCATTTGAGACAACTCCCACGAAGCCTGCACGTGGACAGAGTTTATGCAAGTTAAATAATATCCGGTTACTAATATTCCATAAGAACTCGACATCATCAACGAGTACACACACATATCGTTGAATTGCAGATTCCAAGACCACAATTATTATACTTAAAATATCATGGGAACCCAAGGCCATCCATGTTAAGTCACGTGTCATAGCTGAGTCTTATAGGGCAGCAGTGTGTAGAAGGATACGGTCTACTCCACGTTCTATAAGTGTGGCTAGTGTTTGATGATTGCAGTGTGGGGAAACACATACGGGATGTCATGCTGTATGAATTTCACCTGGTACATTCAGCCAGCGCAGCGGTACAAAACGTCAATGCCGTATATGAACATGGCGCTGTGGATGTGCGAAAGTGCACGGAAAATGAATACCCCATGCTTTAACGTCTCAACAAAAGAAGCAGCTCATTCACGTATTCAGTTTCCTTCTCAAGTGCTCACCCGTCACAGACGTGAGCCATTTCTGGACAATGGTAACAGGGGATGACAAGCGGGTTCTCTACCATAATACTGGACGCAAATGACAGTGCGTACCTGAAGAGTAAAGGGATACAGTAACTGTGGCAAACAGAATCTACACCCTTGCAAATGATGTTGAGTGTTTGGTGAAATAGCCCATTTTGAGCCCTTACCACGTAACGAGACCATCAATTCAGATGTGTACTGTCAATAGCTTGAAGGTCTACAGACCGCATTGTAGGATAAACGTACTGCTCCGGTTAACCGCAAGGGTATGCTCCTACACGGTGATAACGCTCAACCACAAACTGCAGGAAGGATCTATGCTAAGATAGAGAAAGTGGCTGGGAGAAACTTCCTCACCCGGCGTTTTTACCAGATCTTGCATCAGATCCTGTCTTTTTCTAATCAGCAAAATCATCTTTCCGGGGGAACACTGCAAAATGAGGTTGACGTGCAATGAACAGTAACTCAGTTGTTTGCCTCCAAATCGGTGATTTCTTTCAGCGGAGATTCAGTAATTGTTTGACAGGTGGCAGGTGGAGTCCGCTGAAGACTATTTCCCTGAGTAATGATAATGTTCCAGGTAAGTTAACGTTCTTTTCCTCAATGTTCAAAAATTCGATATTACTCATTTAATTAGCTAACAATTCAATCTAATTTATCGTCAGGATGACAGTGGGCCCACACATGCACCCACCTTCCTTAGCCCATTTTCCGGAACATTATTATTCTTTTGATCTAAAATTCGTAACCCTTTTTCCAAAAAATAAATCTATTTTACACTAAAATGGAGGCTGGTTTTTAGTCGAGGACATATTTGTATTACATTTATTTCCTATGAACCATTATCTTTCTGAAACCCCATGATCATTCGTGCACCACATTATCCTTGAAATCCAATTATATTGTTTCATACAAAAAAAGCATAATTTATAGAAATATTCCCTGAAAAAAAATGACTATAGACCAAAGTGACTGTCATGTTTATACGAAAATTGATAAGAGAAAAATGCTTTTCTTAAAAAGAAATAAATACTTAGGTTCAGATAACAAAATACTTCTACTACTCTCTTAGTTAAAAAAATGTAATTTATAAACCAATTTCAAAACTCGAGAAAACGCATTTACTTATTTTACAGAACGCACGTTATCATATCTATTTCAAAAAGGTGA
>JAGDQP010067283.1:0-11169 GCA_022664845.1 Lepisma saccharinum
AAAGGATAGTGAGGAAACAAAATTGCACTTTTTGCTTACCTGCTGACAAGCAAACATACTGCAAGCAAATTTCTTTCTTCCATAATAGTTAGAATGTCAAAATATGTGCACAATCAAATTTTGGCTACTCGAGGGAAATTACTTTAAGATATATCGATGATATAATAGTCAGATTCTTGTTTCCAGAGAGTGAAGAAAAAGTGTGGAAATATCATTATATTTGTAAAATGAAGAAAGAAATGCAAAGCAAATACATAGTAATGAGTGCAATGCATAAGGCGCTACATGTTGGCGGGTATGTTCTTCACGGCCGCCATTTTGAAGTCCGCCATATTGAATCTCGATTTGTTTTCTTAAATGGGATGGGGTTCGTGTTGTCATTCGGAGCTAGACGTTTACGCGAAACACGTTTCGTAAATCAGTTTTGCTGTAAATATACTATTGTGAGAGATAATGCTAAGTTACATTAGTATGGGCTAGTGATAGAAAAGCCTGAAAACACCCACGTTACCTTCACGTTACCTTAACTTCACGTTACCTTCATTATTTTAAAACCAAATAGTCTTTTCAGGCTATTCCATCAATAGCCTATACTAATGTCACACTCCATTATATCTCAAATCAATATATTTAAGGCAAAACTGACTTCAGAAACATGTTCCCTGTAAAATTCTAGCCAAGAATTACACGGCCCCCTTCTTATTTAAAAAAATCAATCGAAATTCAATATGGCGAACTTCAAGGTGGCAGCCGTGAAGAAGAACTATTGCCTTCTACCCATTACCCATTACTATGCATTTGATTTCAATTTATTTCAGCATTATACGAATATGAGGGTCTTTTCACACTTTTTCTTCACACTCCAAAAGCAAGAATCTGACTATTATATCAGCAATATCTCTGAAAGTAATTGCCCTCTAGTTGTCAAAATTTGAATGTTCACATATTTTGACACTCTATGTCTATGGAAAATTAAAATTTAGAACATTTTTCTGTCCCATCAGTATGTTTGCTTGTGAGTTTAACAAGTCACCATATGACCAAATAAAGAGAAAATATTACATAAAAATAAGTTTCCTACCAAGTAATTAGAGAGAAGCAAGGGTTGCCAGGAAGGTAGTAGAAAGGTCTCAAACAGAATTAAATAAATTACCCCTGACAGTAAGATCATCGAAAAAAGTCGATAATATTCCACACTGGAAATAAAAAAAAATACCTATGCAACTTTATACACGGGTCAGATAAACTGGGGTGCTACAATATTATCCTAAATAAATGGCAAATACAACTGAACTTTATACTTAATAACATTGCCATACCAAAAAACTACTAATACCTAGCTAAGGTATTACTACTAAAACTACTAATACCTCTGTTTTAGTTGTAGGCACTACTTTGTTTCACTGCGCATGAATTACTACATACTATAATTAATTTTGCACTTTGTTACAGAATGAATGATGTTCAAAGTACCCACGAAAGGAAGTGAATGTCGCGTTAGACTCATCATGTTTGAATCTTTATATCACTTGAAGCTCGAAGTTGTGAGCTATTCCTCGGAGGAAGTCAGAAAGCGGTCTATTTCCAAAATATTCTAAACAACTCTTCTTATATTCTCAGGGAATCGTCTGCACACAAGCCTTCTTTGTGGAGGTTCATGTCCCGCAATGTATTGCTTAATCTAAACTTCGTTGAGCTACTGTTCCTTGTTTTAATGCATCAACAAGAGTCCAAACATTTGGATGGTGTGCATCTAGAATATGGTTGAATCTTCCACGTTATCCTTCCATTGCATTATTTGTGCGATAAAGTTGGTCTTGTACTTCAGCGTTACAGTTCCATGTGTTAACAGCAAACAATGGATTTCTACGATCTTCATTTCGTTGTGGTCGGCCAATCCACGAGTCTTCAAAGTAATCTAGTAACCCTTGCAAAATGTTAAGATTTTCAACAAAGAAATCGAAATTTATTAATTCTTCAAAGGCTTGAACGACATTTAGTGGGGGTACAAATGCTAGCGATGGCAGTAATTTGATGTTAAGAGCAAAATCTGCATTTTCCCTGTAATTTTGAAGCACATCTGGATATTCTTGAACTTTTCTCTAGAGACACTGTGAGGAATGGAAGAAGCACCCCCTTTTTCTTACATTAGGAAACGATGTAGAAAATGCGTTCATTGCAGCAATTTCAAAATCTGTTAGGATTGTCTCAGGATTTACGTTAGGTTGAAGATTTCTGAATGCTTCTAACGCACGAAAATATGGATTGTGAATTCTATTTGTCATTAAAATGAATACTGTTGGAATAACATTGTGATAATGAAACCCGTTCTCCCCCACTCTTCAGCAATTGACTGAAGGGTGGGAGAGCAGACTTAAATGTACCATCGGCATACCAGCGTGGGTATCTACTCATGTACTCCAAATTTCTAGCTGTGGAAAATAGCAAAATCCTGTTTTCATTAGGACAACCACTGTCGTAAAGAAGAAACGGTTCACCATTGTTTGTTATCCTGTATTGTTGAGGAACAAGTAAGTCTATTACAAAATTTGGATAATGAGGAGGTGCATTTTTTTTTGGGTAGTCAAAGTATTTTATTTTGCTTACTACTTTTATAATTACAAAAGAATGTAATTTGTTTAATAGTTTTTGGCTATTTATTAGGATAAATATAATTAGGATCTTTACTACCAAATAAGTAGCCGAACCTCAGGCGGTAGCGCGTCTGAATACAAATCGGGTGACCCAGGTTCAAATCTCGTCCAGGACGCTGGAGACTTCTCGCAGTGTTCCCAGCCTGACGCCCTAAGATCCTATCAAATTGATTATCAGGGTGACCTAGGTACTCCTGGTCACCTTGAGGTAAAGGTGGTTGAGCGTGGGACTGACCGCCCCACCTCACTTTGTACTGTAATTTGAAAATTCGGAGCATGCGTAACGCACAGGGGATAGCGTTACCTTTTTTATAATTAAATACAGCATATCAACTGTCATATTTTGAATGTCCAGTTTCTGTGGGTCGGCGGCCAAAAGTGATGGTAAAAGGAGGTCGCAGGATGAAAAAGGTACAGAAACGCTGAGCTTAGCGTGACCAGACGTCCGGGTTTGGCCTGGACAGTTTAATGTTTAATAGTCTTGTCCGGGTGTCCAAAATGAACTCTGTCCGGACACTGTTTTGACCGGATTTCCAAGAACGTGTATGTCAATCATAGATTTATCATGGCATAATGAGACAATCAGTCGGATGCGAGAATCAATTTAACCAATATATTATAATTAACATGTAAAAGGATCGTCTCGAAACAAAATTGCAATTTTTGATTACCTGCTGACTTGAATAAGTCATCATATAACCAAAATATATCATTCGCTCTTATTGACATTCGACCTTCTTGTGATTCGAACTTTTTGTCATTCGCTCTTTTTGTAATTCGCTTTTTTTGTCATTCGCTCTTTTTGTCATTCGACCTTTTCGTCATTTGACATTTTTGTTATTCGCTCTTTTGGCATTCGCTCTTTTTGTTATTCGACCTCTTTGTCGTTCGCTATTTTGGCATTCGCCCTTTCGGTAGTTGTCATTCGCTCTTTTTGTCATTCGTTCTTCTGCCATTCGCAATTTCGGTATTCGCTCTTTTTGTCATTCGCTCTTTTAGTAGGTCGTCCTTTTTGTCATTCGCCCTATTTGTATTCGCTTTTCTGGAGTCGCTCTTTTTACATTCAGTCTTTTGTCTTGGAATCCCCGGTAGCAGTTAATAAATGTTTTCCATTTGTTCCGCTGTAATTGAGACCTTTTTACGGTCTCCCTAAAAAGTTATGCTTATTGTCACTTTTGTCCTACTTTGATGGAAGTTATGGCGTTATCTGTGATGCCGGCGTTTTGCTATGCCGGAGCACTGCATTCCTCTTCAAGTATTTGCGTAAAATTATTGCCTACAGATCTATGACCTTCAAAATATGCTGCATTAGGAACTTCATGATGTCTACTAAGTTTGAGTCTTGAAATTCCCTGAGTTTTCCAGGTTTCCCATGATATGTTCTTTCAAGGTCCTTTACTTCTGAGTATAGCGGATCATGTAAATAATACGCAATGACAGTTGTTTAATCCCACCACCACCTAGTCCAAGGATCTTGTATATTATTGGCATTTCACAAGTGAAAAAGGTGATTTCTTAATAATAAAGAATTTAACAAAGATGTATCCGGTCAGCAGTGAAAATCGAACGTATGACCCCCACTTTACCAGGGCAGTGCTCTTACCAACTGCGGACAGGTCCATATAATTTTTTTGTGTGTATACCCTGAGATTTCCAGATTTATAAAATTCTTTGGGTATTCCAGGTTTCCCAGGGGGTAGACACCGTAAACCTAGTGAGACGTTCAAGAAATTACCAAAAACCTAATTGAATTACATTTATGGCCTTTAGATATCTAAGGCTCGGTCCGAGATAGGGAAGGTGTCAGCTAGGACATACGTTGAAGGTGCCATTATGGCATTTGCCTTGTTCGACTGAGAAGAAACCCTGAAAAAATCAGACAGATTGGTCGGCCACTACGATCGAACCCTCGACCTCCCGAATTCTACGCCAATGTTCTAACAGTAAGCTAAGGCGGCTCATAGAAGGGTTTGCAAAAAAAGAAAAAAATATATCTTCTATATTAAGATGTTTTCCTTTGTTTTTGAATGTATTTACATTTAAACACAGATGTACCAGTATGTTCCAAAGTAATATAATTATTGCATAAGAATAGTTCACTGTTCGTGAAGTAAGCTACTGCTATACAATTGAAACTTCAGTTAAAAATATAATAATAAAAACTTTTTAAGACATACTTTTTTCTTAAACCCTTCGTACTTAAAAGTAATAAAATAATTTTGTTTACGCATGACTAAAAGAAAAGCATGTAGTGGTTCATATACAGTCACTCTATAAATTCTTCAATTGGCGCGCTGCATGCTTTTCTTTTCAGTCATGCATAAACAAAATTATTTTTCACTTTTTGTACGAATTGTTATGTTTAAATATATGATTTAAAAAGATTTTAATATTATTCTTTTTCGAGTTATTCCGGTGTTCGGATACTTATTCTCAAGCTAATATTTTGAGATTCAAATCATAAAGTGGTCTGAAACCAGTCAAACAATAGATCGCTGCAGGTTAGTATTTATTTTAGGATAAATAAGTTTATATTAAAAATATTACGCCGCTGGACATAATTTTATCATTGTATGATGTTGGGAAACGAGTTAAATTAACTTTGCAAGATTTGAGGACGCCGTGAATCATTCGGAACTAACGAAAAGGCTGTAAAAATATATAACTTTAAGATTGAATATTTGTTGTTTGCTATATCCACTCTATAGTCGCTAGTATCGGATTCTCTATAGGTAGTTGCTGTAAATTCTCAGATTTCATTCTTAATTTTTGTTCGGTGGTCCAGTCTTCTGTTCGAGATAATATACTAAAACCTCTATGGAGATAATATACTAAATTATATTCAGATCGGTTTACTGTACCTAACAAAATATGTTTATTGTTTTACAAAATAACATTCTTATTATTAATTTATCTTTTTAGGGGTTCCACTAAGAGAAACGTTTTGTTAAGAGAGAGCTTGAGAGTTAACGGATTGTATATTGTAATCGCTTTTGTGCCTCGCAATTCAAAGGTAAAATTCCATACATAATAGTACTAATGTACATGTGAAATATCAGTTATATACCTGATTTTATTCTGAATAGATTAATGAAGGAAACACTCACGAGCGTCTTGTATTCGGACTTGTATATGTTGTTAATTATAAACGCGTATACACTAGTCTCCTTTACATCATTAATCTATTCTAGTGAGATATGATATCAAAACGTATGGTAACGATTTTTATTGAATTATTTTATACCATTTTGATATTCTTCTGTGTAAGTGATACTATGATAAATATTGTTCAAAAGGGGTTACGAGTATAAGCCCTTTGTCCAGCTCTTTGGTAAATACCCTTGTACTGCGACATTCATCGACAGAGATAAAATATGTATATAATATAATAAAACCCACACTATAATTTATGTAAGGCAAATTCTGACCAGAATTTCGATCCCTTCTGTTTGTTTGCAACACTAGAAAACATCACTTGAATTCAAATTAATTACCTCAGTCACCAAATAGACTTAATAGTTATGTTGCTCGTTTACGTCTTGCTTAGAACTACCACACATTAAAAATTAAATAAGCGTAAACTTTTTTTACATTAGAAACTAACAAAAGACACTTCATATCTCGAGGATACAAATTATGATGATACTTTGTATGTCGATAGAAGACCTAAAAAGAAGTGCATATACAAAATTTTAGGTGCAAAACTGAACAGGGAAAGAGAAGGGAGCCCGAGAAAAATACAAACAGTGTAGAGCGCAAGTATACCATATAGCGGGATGGGAAACATCTCATTGCAATAAAAATGGGTAAGGAATTCCACTCTAGTAGGTATTAATGAATACTAGGTAGGAAGAGCTATGCGTCACAGAGGATATCCATCATGACCGCCATCTTGAAAGCGTCCATATTGAAACTTGTGTGAAAGTTTGAAATCAGAAGAGGGTCATGCGATATATCAGTCTAGACTGAATTTTGACTGGAAATGCATTGATACAGTTAGTTTTGTGCTAACGTTATTCCGGTGAGAGATAACATGTACATTTGGTGTGGAAAGTGGTGGAAGGAGAGGTTCGTCAACATGCTAGTATGTTTGAAAATTTCAAGGAGTGGAAACGAAAGTTTGACGAAGACAATCTGTTTTGAATGAAAGGTTGTTAGTATCAACACAGTAAGTACGGATGAGGTAACAGCAAGCACTTCCACTGCATCATAAACCTTTTCCTTTGATTGCAAATATGAGCTCAACATGCACTGTAGTGCATGTCCGCCAAGTTCCGAGACCGAGAACAACCGAACTGCAAGAATGTTTAGACCCGAATGAGAGAAAACAGCAAAATCGACGTTTTCGGGGTTCTTTGGTGTTGAAACTATCGAAGTTCTAAACTTCCCTTTGAAAGTTGGGTAGATATTTTACATCACTAGCAGACGACCAAATAACACATTCCTAGGTTCACTCACATTGTAGTAATTTATATATCCCCCCAGAAACGTTCAATTTTCTCTGCACTGACTCACTCACTGTTTGCCTGACTGACTCACTCACTGCTACTAACAACCTTTCATACAAACACAGATCGTCTTCGTCAAACTTTCGTTTCCACTCCTTGCAATTTTCAAACATACTGGCATGTTGACGAACCTCTCCTTCCACCACTTTCCACGCGAAATTTACATGTTAACTCTCACCGGATTAACGTTAGCACAAAACTAACTGTATCAATGCATTTCCAGTCAAATTATGTCTAGATTGATATATCACATGATCTCCTTCTCATTTCAAACTTTCACACAAGTTTCAATATGGCAGTTTTCCAGATGGTGGTCATGATGGATATCCTCTGTGACGCATAGCTCTTCCTACCTAGTATTCATCAATACCTACTGGAGTGCACTTCCTTCCCCCATTTTTATTGCAATGAGATTTTTCCCATCCCGCTATATGGTACACTTGCGCTCTACACTGTTAGTTCCCGAAGTAGAATACATGTGACATATTCAGAACCAGAGTAGTAGTCAAGACAACATCGCATTATTATTATACATCATTCATATTCCATTGTTATCCGTAACATCCATTCCTTTTTCTGGAAAACCGTTGTTCGGGATAACAATGGAATATGATTGATGTTTTTATAATGCGATGCTGTCTTGACTACTACTCTGATTCTGAATATGTCACATGTATTATAACGTTCTAATAAATAGGTAGGAATATTCATATTGACTTTTGAATATTGATTAAAGATGTATATACGATTAAATCTTTACTTATACTAACAGTTGGCGACGAGATAACTTCGACTAAACCGAGGTCAGCAAGATATCTGAACAGGAATTAACTACCAGGAAACTGAATCTGAAACATGACCTTAATGTGACAAACTTGAACTCACGTATCCAGATATCTATGGAATTTCAAACTAGAAAGGATTTCATAAGGATAGTAAATACTACAGTGACATATCATTTTTATGATCGCTATAATAATAAGATTGACTCCAGATGTATCCACCTGATTGCAGCAAGTAATCTACACTATCCAGGATTGCAACCAGAGAAAATATGGTTCAAGAAGTTGAATTTCGAACAGATTCAACCAGAGTGAACCAGTTTTCGTATAGAAATTTTGAATTCAACAACTTGACATATGAGTTATTTGCAAATACGCCCCGGAGAAGTGGATATGGATGATCATGAGTATGGATTATGATGACTATGGATGTAATGAATTTTGATGTGTCTGTGCGACACTAGATACTATGAATGTTGATACTTGGAGTAATGGAATTGAACAAACGTGTGATTGATTTTATGTAAGGAAACTTCGGTTTGATTTTATGTAAGGAAACTTCAGTTTTCTAGAAGGTGGATTGGTTGTTGGATATAACAATGGAATATGATTGGTGTATATATAATAATGCGATGTTGTCTTTACTACTTCGAGTTCTGATTGTGTCACATGTATTCTATACCTTGGCATTCTATTAAATACATAGGAATATGAAAATTGGCTTTGAATATTGATTAAATATGTTTATACGATTAAATCCTTACTTATACTAACACCAGTAAGTACAAATTAACCCGTAAATTACACCATTTTAGTAATACTACAGTAAAATATACACACATTTTGTTTCTGCTTTTCATCAAGAATTATGCATTTTTCTACATACGTTCACACTAGTTACGGAGGTCTCACGTATTTTTCGAGAATTTGTTTACGCATTAATATCGCATTAATGTAGTTTTTAGATTTTTTAAAGTTTTTGAACTTCAAATACCTTCTTCCTCTTCAATGGTGCTGCTTATCACTTTCAAACACCTGCAGTATTCTCATGGCTTTTGGTAACGAAATAATCAAAGAACAACATTGGTATGTAAATTTTTTACTACCTACGGCGTAACCAATTGTTTAGGTTAATTGTTTCCACATTGCGATCACAACTGGATAGATTTGGCTACTTGAATCTTACGTTAGCCATATTCTCTCTTACGCAGGGCCGCTCCAATAGGGATTTGTTTCAGGAAATTTTCGTGAATTATCCTCAGTTTCTCCACGTACATCATAAAACGATATGCGTGATTGCGTTGGAAGGCTTGCTTTATTCTAAAGAGAATGAGGTACGAAGCATGACGCCTGGATGAATAGTGACGCCTATATCCTATTTATAGTTCAGGTCACAGGTTCGGTTAAGTTAAGATAAGATAAAATGAAGTGTGTTGGCAGTAACAGCACGTTCGGTTAAGTATATACAGAAAGCATTGGTATAAAAACTTTCCCTAATACTTATTAAAGCTGTCGGAACTAAACTTGGCACACACACTGTCTATTATACACCATAGTATGTTTCGAGATTTATTTGGATTGTGTGATCTTAACCGGAGATGCTCAAGAGGAGGCAAATTTGATAGAAGAGTTTTCTGAAGGGAATGTTCGCGAATTTGTTCCAAATTTCCGTTTCCGCGTACGACATAGACTCAACGTCATGGCATCTTTGAAAAGCCTTTTTTTATTCTGAAGAGAATGAGATACGAACCTTTGCTCTATAATGAGTATTGATGGTGCAATAGCTATTTAACTGAGAGTCTCAAATTTCGTTGAAAAATGGCTTTATTTTAAAAGGGTTTATTGGTCACAGGGGGCTGGCTACTCCGTTGTCTATTGCACCTTTTTTTGCGCCTGAACATATCTCTGGTGTCTATTTCGAATTGACTATTTTGGCTCGGAAGTCCATTTGGCACATTCATAACCCTTCCTTGTGAGTTTCATGTATGTATTCACTCTGATATTAAACAATAAAAATTGTGGAAAACAGATTAATGTGCTTCTTAAAATATCATTCTTTTTGTTTTATGTGTTTTCAGGGATTTATGTTCTTTCATTTTTGAATAAAAACATCTCTGAAAATTTCCACAAAGTTTTATAACAGGGTAGCGTTATAGACACCTAAAATATAGGCGCAAATTACGACAAAAATGTTAATAAAATTTTCTAGTGTGTTATAGATGTCGATACGAAGTGAAAATCCTTTCAGAGGATCAGTAAGTTATGCATTGGTTCACCCGGAATGAATCTATAGGATGAACTGGCAACGATGAAGCGATGAATCGCTTGCGATTTCAGACAAGTGATGCGAGGCAATAGAAATCATGAGAAAAAGGGAGGTCTGAGAAAATAGTTAAACAATTGGCTTAAAGTAGTATAAGATGCGTAGACATATTAGCGTAATAGAGAATCCAGAGTATGGAGTTTTCAATAAGCAAATAGTGGATCTGAAATTCATTATTTGGAGAAAGGAATCAGTGAGAGCTATTTATTCTGGGGTGTCTTTATTGCATGAGGGAGAGTACAGGAAGTGCATCCAGATGAGATAATTTAACGCACAACTTATAAATAAGCTAGATGAGAAGCTACGGATACTCAGGTATTCCAAGGATTTTACATTTTGAAACGTTATCTGCTAGAAAGAAAAGTCATGATGCAGTCGTCATATACTGAGGTGTGCTTCCATATCTTGACTACTAGAATTGATGATGGAACTGCTGTAGATATTCTTTAAGTGCAAGCATAAGTAACTTGAGTACAAAGCGCACTACCAGTGGAAGTCTATCTGTGGCATATGACAATTCCCATAAAAGTTGGAGCGTTCAAATAGCTGTGCTGCAGTTGCGAATACAAGTTCCAAAACAGTACTGTTAAAATTCGATGCTCTATCTATTGTGGATACAACAGTCATTCGAGTGCTCACTGGTGCATTCAACGTAAGAAGTGTTGCTTACTGTCTTACCAGGATAGGAGATTTACTTAGGTTGGAAAGGCAAGACTTGTACAGATTGTGTCTACCCAACATTGCATAGTCTTGTTTTAACATAAAAATACTTGAAAATATACGTGAAATTAGTGTCATTGTGTTATCTGGACCAACCCATGGTGTGTGTGAAAACTATTTAGCTGCTAAGATAGGCCTAAAATTGATTGTCGTTCAATGAGATTGGGGTTATTTTGTTGTTC
>JAGDQP010067284.1:0-11169 GCA_022664845.1 Lepisma saccharinum
CCACCACTGCTCAAACCTAAAACTAAATGTGTAGACACGTGCAACTTCTGCTACTTGGATTAAAACGATAAGCTATCTAATGAAGAGTCTAGATTATTTTAATGGTGTTCATGTTCGGACTGGATATGAAATGTGTTAAAACATTTATAATTATGTTAAAATTGTATTACCTTTATGGTAAAATAGAAATTGCAGGGGGTTTAGAAGTTAGAACCTCTGGAGACAAATCTAATTTAATGTTTTGGTACAAGAACGTTAATATGATGGTAATTCCCCTTCGACTGATTTATTATTATTATTATTTTAACTGGAACAGAACATTAGTAGCTTTTGCTTATTGTTGTCCTCGAGACGAGACAGAGAAGTGTTTATGGAAAACGAAATTAGAAAGAACTCTCGTAATATTCAATATACATCTTTTCGAAACAGGACAGTTTCGAAACCACACAGCTTCAATCTCGTATCTTGGACAACACTACTTTTCTTGAGTTTACAATTAGCAATACGTAGATGTAGTTTAAGTAAGTAGTCTCATTGTTATCTGATGTGAAGAAAATCTCCATGGGTTTGACTATTGAGTCTCATCATTAAGCATTCTATTCAATACCTTTTCCTCTTTTAGTAACTTAAGCAACTGAAATAGACATAACTAACAACTATGGCCATGAAAAAAATAAACTTTTTTTTTTAATAAAAATGTAGTTCAGTAGTAAATAAAATACAGTATTGAAGTAAAAAAAAATTATGCATAGGAAAGTTTAATGGAGTATCGGTACTACAGTACAGATGTAGAGTCCCAAAACAACATAGTTAGTACTACTGTGCAATGTCTGCAGCAAGCCGATTTACTTGCAATTCTTCCGCACAAAACAGCGCGTGCCAAAGTGTAGTCTTCTGCAAAATGATGGCACATTCAAAGTGAACTATTCATTACGAATGAAAAGGCTGTTGTTATACTGTTAAAATATAAACGGAAATGTTGTTAAATATTAGCCAATATAATAACCAACGTTCCGAAGCGCCGTTCCAGTTTCAAACATCACTCTCATGCGTGCTGGAAAGTTGCCGTGTTCATTGAGTTATTTTCAGAAGCAGAGACAAGGAAAGCCGCTAGGAAGTGGAGAAAAGCAGATTGTTTTGAATGTATTTAGTACGTTTTTGTGAATGGTACGAGGATAAACCGATTAAAGAGATGGTTGATTTAGTGTCGGAGTGTAGTGGTGTGTTTTCACCACAGTGAAAGAGCGAAGATTGTAAGGTGAGCTCCACTCCCCCGCTAAACATCACAAAGTATTCGCTCAAATTGAAAAATATTCCAATTTTGAGTTAGACGCGATTAGAAAAAAGTGCATAAATATTCCTTTAATAAACAAAATACGTACTTTAAGTAAGATTCTGGATGGCATTAACAAGGAGACTGAACTTCCGAATTTAACATTAAGTACACTACGTCGCCTTATGCATGATATCGGCTTTGTGTTCGCCAAACAATTACGATGATCGAGAGGGAAGGTATAATTCACTGGCGCAGAAAGATCTCAGGGCAATACGGTCTTACAAAACAATTTCCTATCAAGGTGAAACGTAAGTAAAGGCCGGACATGCGGTTTCTAAAGTGTGGCAAGATACAACAGTAAAGTCAAGTAAGCAAACATTCTTAGATGGACTATCAACAGGGTTGAAAGACCCAACGGAAAAAGGTAGGCAATTAATACTGGCTCGCATAGGCAGTGATGCTGGGTTCGTTGATGGTGCAGAGCTTATTTTCGCGTCACACGCAACAGCTGATTACCACGAAGAGATGAATGAGGATGTGTTTCAGTAATGGTTTGATTCAGTACGTCCTAAATTGGAACCTAATAGTGCATTCTGTCTCGTAGTACTCCGTATCACCATGTACAAAGCGAAAAAATACCAAACAGTGTGTGGAGGAAACCTGAGATATTTAGATGGTTGATCGAGAAAGGTCAGGAAGTATCGAGTGATGTAATACGTGTCGAACTGCTCGAACGAGTTTCGCGCATAAAACAGGTACGACAAATATGTAATCAACATTATGTCAGAGAGAGCAGGTCATACTGTTCTTCGTTTAGCTCCTTACCACTGGGATTTCAAACGATTTGTTCCCAAGTTAAAGGATACGTGGCTAGTCACAACGGTACACACAGACTAACCGATGTTAGACCTTAATGAATGAAGCTTTGACGCAAGTGAGTGATGTAAATTGGTCCGCAGCTATACGTCACATAATAGAAAAGCAAGAAAAGTGGTTCTGGGAATATGACGGTCTGACTGAAGATCAACACCTACTTTTAATCATCAGGTTAAACAGTGATGAGAAGTCGTGGATGCCAGGAGCGAAGACGATGGTTCTATAAGCCGTGTTTATCCCCTTTAAGGAGAAAAAAATATAAGTAAACTCTACAAATTTTCCATTGCATGCGTTCACAGTGTTTGTAAACAAGGACTTAAAGAAATAACTTTCAAATTGTTCTCTTGCTTTTGTTGTTAAAATAAGAATGCTGTCGTGTTTAAGGATACGTTACTTCGTTTTTGATATTTTGTTTCTTAATAGATCCGCAATAAATGTCCTCATTATAGCTTTACGCATTATATAATATGGAGAAATATAACTTACCTCACTTAAACCGAAGCACAATATTGCTGGAAGTAACCACGTGCTGCTGAGACTACTTTCGTCACTGCCCAGTAAGAAGTCAGGTTTGCGCGAAGTGGTACAATATTCAGTGAGTCGGTTTGTTCACCAAAGCTGCAAAGTTTCTTGAACATGGGTTTATTACATTTGCCCATTTGTTTCTTTTCAGTTTCTCTAATTGTTTTATATTTTTTTCTTTTTTCTTCTTTCACTTTAGTTTTCTTCTGTTTTTCTCATATCTTTCGTTTTCTTTCTTTTCTCTTTTTCTTTACTTTCTTTTTCTTTATTCATTCTTTATTTATTTTCCTTGTCTAATCTTTTCCCCTTTTCCATCGTTTATTTTTCCATAATAAAACTCATTTTTCTCTTTGCCTCTATTTTCTTTCCTTTTTCTTTCTTTCTGTTGTATCTTACTTTCATTCTCACTCTTTTACCTCTTTCTTTCTCTCTCCCTTTCATTTTCTCTGTTTCTCTTATTTTGTCTTTCGTTTTCTCTTTCTTTAAATCACTTCCTTCTTCTCTGCTTTCCTTTGTTTCACTCTTTCTTGTTCTTTGTTTTCCTTTTTATCTTTATCCTTTCTTTCGCATTTTCTCTTTTCTTTTCTTTTTCTTTCTTTGTCTTTTTCTCTCTTTCATTTTCTTGCTCTTTGTTTCTTTCAATTTGTCTTTTCTCTTTTTCTTTCTGCTTCTTTCTTCGCTTGCTCTCTTTCCTTCTTTCTTTTCCTGTTATCTTTTGTGTGTCTTCCCTTGTTTCATTACTTCCTTTTTTCCTTTCTCTTTGTCATGTATTCTTTTTCTTTAGCTCTTTATTACGTAGTTTCCTTTTGTTGCTCTTCCTACATTCCTTCTCTCTATTATTATTTTATTTTTTATAACCTCCAAGCGTAGTTGGAAAAACAAATTTTACAGTGTTTATGTTTCGTCATTTCTACTAAGGACTTGTTCAGGAATTATGTATACGTGAAATAAGTTAGAAATGAATGAAAGCGGAAGTGGTATAGGCAGTAGAGTTCGAATAGGTGATGTAAATATTACGCTGCTTTCCTTTCTTTGCTGTCATCTCTTTTAGGTACCGTTTTCCCGCATGTATAAGCCGTAGATGTTTTTTCAAGAAATATTGTAAATAATTTGGGTGTGCCTTATATGCAAACCAAAAACTGCATGTATAAGGGTACCTTTAGGGTGCTGAAATACATCGATATCCTCATCAGAAATCGGGATTCGTTAACGGCAAATCAAACAGTATTGCAACGTTTAATGTTGTTGAAAAAATGTTTTAGAGACAATTATTGAGAGACAGCATATAACTGATGAATCAATCAATGTTACAGGCTTCCCAAGCATCCAGAATATCCCGGAAAATTCTTTGATTTTTTATCAGCTTTTCAGTCCTGATTAATTCTTCGTCTTCATGGCACCCGTCCCGTTTTTTTTTTTTTTTTTTTTTTTTTAATAGATGTCTTTAACTGTAAAATACCTTTCCTTTTAGAAATATGGAGGACAGGAATAATGGGAAAGAACTGTGCGATATGATTACTCAAAGAAGTTTTAAAAATTTGAGGATATATGACGTAAGTATACCTTTAGAAAGAAAACCAAATGAGTTAGCGGAATTAACAGAGATTTCAAACTCGTTACGAAGTCGAATATTCTCCGAAAAGGTGCTGAGAAACAAAGGGAAGAATGGCTAGATTTGAAGAAATTCCCTTAATTACAGAAGGAAGTAAATCTGCAGACATACCTCGAGAATCTGAAATAGTCCTGTCAGCAGTGATGAGGCGTCTTCAGTACTCAGGCAGACTATGAATCCCACGGTGATAGAACTAAAACGGGACGTGAACCAAAGAAGACATCCAGTGCGTATCTTGTTTCGTCGAGGGTTCGGAACTGTCGTCCTCGCAGATGGTTGTCTAAGAAATGGAACAAATAGTAATCCAAAGGTCCAATGTCAGAGGAATATGGGAGATGCATGAGTGTTTTAAAAAAAGTCGGATAATGGTGACCTTAGCAACATGTGGCTTCGCGTTGTCATGTAACAGATGGACTCCTTTGCGATTCAGAAGGGGAACCGTGGAAGATTGACTCCACGGTTTTCAATTTCTCTTTCCAATTGCTGGAAGTATGTTGCATGGATTGATTGTGGGTGGCAGTAATTCACGATGCAGAGACAGATAAAGTGGTGATTTTGGTAGCTTGGGAGAGGGTTCATGTGACGGAGCTGTGGAATATTGTAAAGAACTTACTTCTCATCGCAGGTCAGTACTATGTCCAGAAGAGGATCCTTCACTTGACAAGACAGCACACATGGATTTGCTCGTGTCACTTTCTGAGCCCCAGGCAACTGATATGTGACTCATTGTCCCACTTTACACAGTATCCCATGCTGATGGAGGCGTTGGCGAATGGTTTCCGCACTGTAATTCCATGCTTCTCCCATTGTTTCTCATGTTTGGCAATTATCGTATTCAATAGCTGTATTCAGTGCCTTGTTGTCTGTGGACAGCTTGTACATACTGCGTTCAGGAGAGTTTCATCGCTGTCTTTATATTTGTTAAACATCCATTGTACTATACGCTCATTTAGGACATCTCTATCCAATGCCTGATATATTTTCCCTTACCGCTGAACCAGCGTTCGATTCCAGTTTAAAACTGTAAAGCAAACTGGCCCGTATAACGCTGTGTGGGGTTTCCATATTTGATCTGCTCTCACTGACGTCTCCATTTGACTGTGGTGACCACTACCAGCCATCTACAAGAGGATACATTCACGAGCAGATTACAGTTCGACCACGTGAAAATCCGACATTACTTTATTGCTTACTTTTATATTTGGTTATGCGAGAATAAAGATATGGACATACTCATAGTGTCTGTGCAAGTGTGGAAATAGTGTATGTTTTCGTGATCGCCAAATACAATAAATTGTGCGTGAATTTTTAAGCAAAAATTTTCCACTGTTTTTATGCAGACAAAATTTATACGAATGTAAGTCAATATATAAGTCCCAAAATGGAGTAGAAATAAAACTTGAAATAGTTACGTAACGAAATTTGGTTTATTTTTCAACATAATCTCCATGAGCATTTAGGCTCTTTTCTCAGGGTTTCACAAGTCTCTCAAAGCCAGCAGTGAAGAATTATTTTGTTTGGTGTCGTGGCCAGTTGGTAACCTTCCGACGCACCTCCTCCATATCCTGGAACCGGTGACCATCCAGGTCATTCTTCAGTGGGCCGAAGATGTGAAAGTCGGGTGGTGCCAAATCCGGAGTGTGGGGCAGATGTTCCAGTCGTTCCCAGCTTACGAACCATATGTGAGCCATTGTGGGATTCGCAGTGTGTCAACCAGCGTTATCATCCAACAGAAGAACTCCATCTCACAAAGCACGTGGGTGTTTCCTGCGCATGGTTGACGGTAACTTCATCAGTTCTACAATACGTGACTGTAGTGACAGTGTAACCCTGGAGCAGAAATTCCACGAGTAGGATGCCTTCACAGTCTTACCTACTTGGCACTCGAATTGCGCACCGTCGCACGAGAGCGTAACTACTAGAGCCGTTGTTGCTGCAATCTACACTGACACTTCCCTAAATGATTAGTGCAACGACTTATATTAACAACACTATTTCTCATTGCAGCAATTCGAATATATTTCATTTTCCGGCTTATATATTGATCAACCCTCGTAAATACTCGTTGGTTAGTTTTAAAAAATACGAGCTATACGCGCGATAATATTATTCTTAAAAGGTTTGGGAGCAGAAAAACGAAACGTTTTTCAGTGTGAAAATCGTTTTCCCAACAAGAATCGGGGGCTAGCGACACGTAAGTAGGGGAAGATGGGGCAAGAGGGAGCGGCGGGGTAAGACGGGCTAGGGCCTACTGAGCGTGTGGGAAGTGCTGCAGAGCAGTAGTGAATATGTGAACTGATTTGTCTGCCAACAGGACGAGTTACAGCAGTAAGAAGGTGATTGAGTATATATTAAGTGTGTTACGAAAGACAACGTGTTTGAGCAAGTCTGATGTAATTTCCAACGTTTTTCAAGACACCAACAGATAAGTAGTGTAATGTTAGGTGAATAGGCATTTTAAGTGTTAATTAACTGATTTTCAAGGTACTCATTAAAGTCGAAATACTGCCATGAAGAACTTTTTTCACTGTGACTACTCAGGGAAATCCAAGATGAGGTAGAATGGGGTTCAGTTTTTATACTATGCGTGTAATGCAGTTTTTCCTTTTTGCTTGTTTGTGTGTGTGTGGTCAGGAGAGAAAGCAGACTACAATTTTCTAAGACCAAAACACAAACTGAAAACAGACTAAACCAAAATACCAAACTCTTAAGACTGTAATCTACTTCATATTTGCAAATCTAATAAAAGTTACTTGTTTTGTATAACCTGTTTCTTTAATATGGCTTTAGTTGGTAAATTTTAGTTTTCATCATCATAATAACGGAGTAGATATAACACACAATATGTGATGTACATAATCTCGTCTTGTACCACATTATACATACCCTGTCTTGCCCCGCCTATAAAGCAAGATGGGATTTCTTTATGCGTTCATTTACAATAGAGAAATGGAAACATAATTGTAACTTTTAATGTTAGTTTAGTTACTAGTCTTAAATATTTAATTTCTGTTTGGTATTTTTATGATATATCTAAGAGTTTTTACGAATGACATTTCCTTAAGTACCTCATCTTACCCCTATATTAACTGTAATTTCGCTTTTAGCGTACAAGGTGGATAGCGTAAGAGATTGATAGCAGTTTGTAACGTCTGTTATTTCAGCTGTTTAAGTTAAAACATATAAAATTCCTACAGAACAAATTCCCTATATTAAAGTTATATGCTGATTCTGTTTTTCAGAAAACGTTAGAGAATCGATTAAAGATCAAGCGTACACCCGAAGCAAAGGAGAATTCAGTGGAGGCGAGAGCATCACAGATGAAGAACAAAGTAAGAGGAGAGGGTAAGTATTAGGTCTGCGGAGTCTGTACAAAGAAGCTTCGGAGCCGACTCCTGAATTTTTAATACCACCGAATCTCACTCCAAAAATATTTGTAATATATATTGCCTACATTAATTAATAGAGGTAACGTACAATGCATTTAATGTCTGTCAAGGAGAATCATCAAGCTATTTTTAACATCTTCCTAAGCAAATATTAAGCTTGTTATTTGAAATTTATATTGACATACAAAATAGTGGAAGAGGCAAACACAGCACCTCGTGCCTAAAATAGTTCATCGACGCACGATTATTAGGGGCACGAGGTTTTCGCAATTCGAGAAACTGCGAAAGATTTCCGACAACACCGAGAGCTGGATTTTCAATTAACTATGCCAAGTTGAGTACGGAAATGGGAATTTTGAAATCGGGACAAAATGGAATTTCTTTAATTGACATTGTGAACGAAATAAACACGAAAACGCGACAAAATGCTATTTTTTTAAAACATTAATTTATATTATTAAAATGCCAAACAAAAAGTACAATTTTCCAAACAGCAATATTCTTTTGTAACTGGGAACGCTGACTACTACACCTAACTTCCGTTTCCGGTTCGCAGTCGGCAGTTTAAAGAAATCTAAGGTCGAAACGTTTACTGCAAGAGGGAGATAATTTGGTTGATGGTAGGAAAGAATCTCAGTTTTTGGTAGGCATAATATAACCTGAACTCATAAAAGAGAAGTGAATTTAATTGATTCAATATCTTTGAAATTAGAAATATATAACAGCATATTCTGTTATCCACAATAAGTTAACAACTAAACACTACAAGTATATAATTGCCTCACGAGAGATTTCCGTCACATATGGATGCATATCCTTTTAAGGTGTGATTAACTCAGAACACAACGAGTATCTCTAATATCAATGATAATTGCATCTTCCTTTGGGGAATTTTAATTTTTAACAAATTATATTACCATTTCCGTTTAGTAGGAGTCGGGGTTATTATGGTTTTCAGAATTGTGACTTCTGTAATTCAATAATTCCTTCTAACTCCGATTCGACATCCTTGGTACGTATGTTTTGTTTTGTAGCAATTACCTGGCAACAGTGAAGTCATGTAACACAGGGTGGCTCGTATCTACCAATTTTAGATGACAAGTAAAGGTCGGTGAGAACTTGATTTGATTTGGTCATGAAGTGCGTATGTATTTAACACAGGGTGTCCAAAAAGTCGTCTGACTTCAACTTTGAACTGTCATATGAGGGGAGCTGAAAGTAGGTTGCACACAAACAAAGTGTCATCCTTGTATTTTTTTATTTATTTTCGAGAAATTCCAATGTGGCACATGTCTAATGTTGGAAGTCAGAGAAGAAAGAATCCTGAAAGTAAGAAAATGATTGAAACCTTAATTTTTATTCGCTCTGCTTCCAAAATGCTATGAATTGAGTACTTTTTATCATGTTAAACTATCAAACGAAACCAGTGTGTAGTGTTTGCAATAGCGGAATGATGGTAGCTCAACTTTTTACGACAGCAGCGCGCTATCGAAGTTTTTAGAGAATTTCTTGGCAACTATCAACACTGTGATCATGAAAGAATTCGATACGATGTCCGATGGATGTCTGTATATCATAACGAAACGAATAATAAAAGTTTTATTGCAGAAAGTAGTGAAACCTAGTTTATTTTGTATAGATATTCATCGTATATCACATGGAGCTTTATGGTGTTCATACTGTTGCCAGTTGCTAAGAAATCTAGAAATCTCTGAAAACTAGGATATCGTGCTGACGTCAAGAAAAGTTGATTTACTGTCATCCCACATATTACAAACACCAGAAATCGACCTAAGTTGAACATGCGCTGAACTTAAAAATAAAGAGAAAAGAACTTAATTCACAGTACTTTATTGACGTTATGAGATAGAATGAGGGCATATTGGAATCTATTGGAAAATACCTTCAAGGATAACGTTTTATTTGTGTGCAACCCACATTCAACTGCAACGTTTCGTTCTCCTACTATCACAGTTCGAAGTTGACGGAACGGAACTTTTCGGACACACTGTACAATATACGAACGTCAGTGCATAGTAAGGATGGCCACATTTTCCGGAAGAACGTAATATATTTTTTCAGAAACCGGAAAATTGGAAACGGAATACGGAATTTTTTCCGGAAAACGGAAGACGGAAAATGTTCCAGAAAACGGAAATTTTCCGGAACAATGAAAGACTAAACATTTCCAAAAAACGGAAGACGGAAATTTTTTTCGGAAAATGGAGACTGAAAATTTTAGGGAAAACAGAAAACTGAAAATTTGCGGTAAAGCAAGGGCATAAAATTATCCTATGAGAAACAACACAAATATGCCACATACATATAAATCTATAGACGTACAAATAAAAATAAATAGTTCGATGTATGTTCGCGCATCATGCTTAAACGCCTGTACCAATCATGTTTTTCTTTGGTATATTGTTAGACCTTTATCTCAAAGATTTTTATTGCATTTTACTTTGAACCCACAATTACTAATTTCGTCAGTGTTGGAAACCTAAATATATTTTTCAAATGGTTTCTGTACCGTTGGAAGTATATACACCAAACTTGGCATAAACATAATTCAACACCATAGAAAACATACTGTGGGTATACCCGTCTCCCAATCCAGTTTTGCCAGTGTTGCCAATCACTTTTAAATACATTTCTTCTGGATAATTATATAACCCCTGGTTTAATTTCAACTAAACCTGGTACACACATGACTTACCATATGGAAAGAAATAATTGGGAGGGTAAGAAATCCCTAGCATCCCTAGGAGTAGTGATGGGAGGGGGTGACATTTTAAAAGTAATCGAAAATGACCGATATTAATGTCGAATCCATAGTTTTCAAGGGCGCTAAGATGAATAGTGGCACTTTCGATATCGTTTAAGAAGAAGAAGTGAGAACGCCCCTTTGAGTAGAAATTATTTTTAAAAAAAGAGGCACAGCTACTGGAACATGTGTCCTGCCCTGAGATATGTTTGCTGAATACCATCCTGAAAATATTTATGGGTAATTCTCTCTGCAATTCAATACAAATAAACTAAACGAAAGAGAAAAGTTTAATTAAAATAGAATAACGGCTGTTATAAGGACCAAAACAATGCATTAAAGACCAAATGAACTGGAAACTTACAATGATGCCCGGCGATGGAAGCAATGATTAACCAACTAGAACAAGAAAACCGGAAAAGTCCAAATATCAGAGTACTCCCCCCAGTGGGTGACCAGCCAGAAAATTAAGAAAATGAAAGAGATGAAACCAACAGAATATACTGCAAGAGCCTGGTCATTACATGGCTGGATGACCACTAAACCAAATTGTTTCTGTATGAAAGAGGAACTTAGAATACTAAAATAATAGGCCTTAGCCAAAGCTGCCTAAGGACCTTAAATAAAATCCAAATTCTCATAAAAATAATAACCACAACCACCAGATGGCTTAAACCGGAATACCGGACAAACCGGAATACGGAAAAGGAAAAAGAATAGCAACTAATGA